>VYZW01001061.1:0-88784 GCA_013401315.1 Balaeniceps rex | reverse complement strand
AAAGCTCTCCAGCACGCCAGAAAGTCCTACAGCCAGTGCTTAGGATTTCCATGTATCACAGGGCTTTGTACCTGCAGAGAAATCTCTTAAAAGCCTTCGGATGCTAAAGCAAGATTCAGAACAATGCAGCCAGCAGGCATCGTAATATTTTGTCAGTAATAAAGCATACAATATTGCTTTTGATACAGAACTCTTCCCCGTGGTTTTCCCCACTAGTATTTTGGGCATTAGGGATTGCCTTTTGCAAAGATATCATACTAGATATAGCCAAATGAAATATAGTCCTTATTTTTGAGGAGGAAAAAGTGGCTTTGATCCCTTAAGCTGACCAATCCCGCTAGCGTAATAAACCTACCAGCATAAATAAGGCTTCCCATTAAACCCATGCAAGATACGCTCTCTGCAGCCAGGGAATGAGGTGTGAGTAAGCTGAAGGTAGACTTCCTCTGATAATCTGAAAACCATTTAAATTTTGAAAGGGTCAGTGGTACTTTGCATTTGTTTTCCACTTCACTTTAAGATCACGATTTCAACGCGGTGTTGACCATTGGCTAAAACCAATTTTAACAACACTGGAGTGGGAGTGCTCCGTACAAGTGGATGTAATAGCTTTGCCTCATCGTTATGCAAGAGCATTTATAGTCAAAGACAACAGCACTAATAGATTCACTCATTCATTCAGAAACAACCCCAGACCTTTCAAGCATGCAATTAAAATCTCTGTCACTTTATATGGAGCAAAGAACTAGTGCTTTACTCTCTAGTCACCAAGGTGTAATACATCTTATTTGACTGATTATGGCACTGAAATCCACAAAACAATCGGGATTCATGAATATTTTCGTGGCTATTGAACAGATATCTGAACTGAATTACTTTGCAAACAGTGACAAAGTCATCCAATTAATAAGTGAAGGTACTTATTACTTGATTAAGCGTAAGAGAAGAAAAAAAGGCAGAAATATGGAACTGGAAGGACTCTCCTGAGTCACTTTGTCCCCTGAGCGGCAGATAACCACATCACTTGGGCCAAACATCATCTTACGTGACTTATCTCTTTTTACCCACCAGCTCCTGCAAGGGCTTCCCAGAACCACGCTGCTCCCAGCTCCCGTTAATTTACAGCTCATCTGTACTCATTTTCTGTCACGACAGTATCATCTTCTAGGTTAAGAAGTTCTTCCCTTACTCTTGCTCTCTATTTATACAGAGCAACCTTCAAAGATTTCATTTTGCTGGGCCAAATAAGCTATGGGTTTGGCTCTTTTAGTGTCATCCTGTATGATACTTTCTCCCACATCATTATCAAACTCTCTACACTTTGCTCTGCATTTTTTCAGCTTGAATCCGTCTATTTTGACTATAAGGGATCAGCGCTGTGTTCAGTACCCTCACTGATAATTTTCACAAAGACATTAATGCCTCTGTATAAATGGAGGCATATAAACATATAAATGGAGGAAATACTTCAGCTGTTTAATCTTACAGTACATTTGGTTTTTATACAGCCATACTGGTTTAGTGGTTCATAATCACCCTGTGATCAAACATCACGCCAGAGTCTTTCTCCTCATTAGACATTTCTAGCTGATGAGTTTCCACCTTGTAGCGCCAATCCTCGCTGCGAGTCTCTAAGCCCATAATCAATCTCACTTTTCCTTCCCTTTCAAGTTTCCTACATATCCACAGAAAAGGTAAGCACGTCTGGAGGCATGACGGACAATTATTTTTCATGCAGGGGAGGGATGCCACTGGCAGGCAGCTTTTGTACCTCTGGCTCAGAGATGCTCCAATCCTCTCTCATGAGCTACTCATTCCAACAGATTACCTTCTCAGGTTTGCCTTTTTGAAGTAAATATTAGCTAGAGATTTCATCTTTCTTATTATACCATTTAATTTAAATAGAGTTATTCATGTCACTTGGTTAAAGGTTATTTTCTACAAGAAGTCTACAAAGCCAGGTGTAGGAAAGCACTTCTTCCTATGGGTTCAAGGAATGTTGGATAAGAAATCCATGAGCTATTACATCAAGGAATAATTAGGCTCCACTCTCTATTACCACTATATGTTCCTCTGATGTTATCCACAAAGTTAAGTCTCCCCATCATGACACCATTCCTAATGGTGTTAACAGCCATATTTCCATTTCCAAGATTTTTTTAAAGAAACATGTGTGACCATTTGGAAGACTCATAAGGCACCAATTTAAAAACAAAAAAAAGTCTTTGAAAGCCTAGTCCAAAATACAGTTCAGTACATGAAAATTTGGGGGAGATGGGGAAGGGGACAAGAGAGATTTTAAAGGCTTTTCAGTGTGACTCTCATTGATCCAGCTCCAAATTATCCCAGATTTACTTGCTACTCGTAGCCTTGACTTCTGTCCTCCCAAAAGAGCATTTTGTCATCCTTGAGAAAGACTCACAGTACCTGTGCTGGTGAAGGGGCACCAGCTGCAGGGCTTTCATTTCACTAAATCCTCGACTCTAGTCATCCAAAAGCCACGCAAATCAGTCAAATCCCCGTGTACTCTCCTATTTTAAATTCCCGTTACTTCTTCCCTGCATGCCTTCTTTATGGGACAGCGTGTTGGAACTGGAGCCATTGTGGAGAGCACTGTAGCCCATGGAGGAACCTCTAGGGTCTATCACCATCAGCCACTGCTGGCTCCATCTTCCAGTGGCTCATCCCTCTGCCCTGCTCATAATCCAGTGCCAAGCACAAAGCAGGCACTCAGAGCCCTTGCATCACATCCAGCTCTGATGAGTATAGCGTGACAAAGGAATTTCAGTCGCAGGCCAGATCGCATTAATGTCCAGGCTATTGAAGAGTAGTCAGAAAAACAGAAGATAAACAGCCAGACCCATGCCCACAGGCGCACAAAGACATCTCGCGTTGAGTTCCGTACTTCAGAACGTATATGATACTTATTGGATTAAATACAAGGAACGCAGCACCCCTGACAGCTTTTCTTAAATATTGCGAGCGAATTTACTGGGTTCAATTCAGGCAAATGCTTTTAAACACAGGCATTCGCTCAAGCGGCAGAAAGGGAACAGAGGAACAAACCGTGCCTTGATCTGCTCCTAGAGTAGTGTAGCAAAGCAACAATTTAGCCTGAAAATATATCTTTTTGTCGATAGAAAAACACACAAAACAGAAGGCTCTAGGTTAGCAGGTGGGGAATTTTTTTCAAGGTAGAAAGGGAAGACTCAGGGGGGAGATAACTTTGGCAGCAAAAAGTGAGAAAAGGCGGATTTTGTGTTTATCTTCGTATGACTGTGATGGTTAGCGTGGGTGTGAATCAGTGGATATGCAAGTTGAACATAACAAGAGGACACCAGTCTCCCCAGATTTCCAGTACAGTCAGTAGATGCATACAGTCTCTTGCTCTCCATCTTCTGCATAGCCGCCTCCTACTGACTGCGTGGGAAGCTGGACTCACGAGCCTTGACTTGGCGCAGGATTAACATCTGGGCTGGTCATGACAGCTCTAGCGGAGTCTTGGTTTTGCCAAGATTGTCTTTGTGTCAAGGAAAGAAAACAAAGAGAATTCCAGGAAAAGATATGCCTCTACATATGGAATAGATGCATGTTAAATAAACCCAGATCAAATATTGGTTTTAGTTAACTCCCTTTTTTCTTAACAGAAAAATAAACAACACTACACGATACAAAGGAGGAGCAAGACCCCAGCTTGGGCAGCAGACAATGCAACTTGCTTGAGATGCCGACAAGTTCATAAAATACAACGTTTCTGGAAAGCCGTAATTTTACAAAACACAAGGGCCCCTGGCTGCTCCGGCAACCAGCCTGACCATGCCACCAAGCACTTAAAGTTTAACAATGAGAGATGGCAGTTTTGGTTTCTCCGTGTAAAGAAGCCTGTCCAACACATCATCTATGACATGTAGAGCTCCATACGGGTCTCAGAAAACAACACATCATCTATGACATGTTGTAGAGCTCCATATGGGTCTCAGAAAACCTGAGTGAATCTTGGGTCCTAGCCCAAAGTCTCCAGGACCTCAGCCCAACTCTTATCTCACACACCACCACCTGGATTGGGGCGCCACATCCTCTGACATGTGAGCACCATGGTGGTGGTGCTTAAGAAGCCACCTTCCATCCACCAGACACCAAGAAGTATTGCTAGTATGACATCAGATTGCTGTCCCATTCAAGACAAAACAGATACAACATCTTTCCACACTCAGTACTATTGCTTTTTCTTCCACGACACACAACACAGCTAAGCACAGCTCATCTAACAGACTTATAGAAGAATAGAAAAGGGCAAGAACACGTTAAGAGCCATACCTGCTCCCTGATAGGAGCAGCAAACCTTCCTGCAGCATTTATGAGTGCACTTAAACATATGGATCAGGGACCTCTGGTAGCAGCTGAAAAGCCTGTTGGGATCACTGCATCATTTATGAGTGCAACTGAGAATATTAGCTTATTAGCACAGGGCCTTTCTCATCAGATGAGGCAGAGGCCGCACTGTCTGTCAAAGCCAATCAGTCTGGACACATCTGTAGGGGGGAAAAAAAAATATCTCTAGGTAAATAGATCTAAATGGTTTCCACGTGGTGGGGGCTTCTAACCTTTCAGCTCCAGGAAACAAAGAGGGAGAGAGAGAGAGAGAGAATACCCCAACGGTACTCCTCCATCAGTGACGTCCCAAAAGTCTCACAGGACATTTGCAAGGTGACTTACCTCTTATCAAATTGTTATTTGCACCAAATAAGACCGGTTTAAAAGCCAAACCATAAATACTCCTTCAACTATTGGACCAATCATTGGACTAGATGACCTCTAAAGTCCCTTCCAACCCAAAGCATTCTATGATTCATTCTACAAACTACTTTGTCTTGTTTACCGGAGTAGCCCCAAGCCTGAATGCCTGAGGTGGTTTTAGCCGTGGAAGGAGGAAGATGGAGCCTTCTGTGTAGCAAAATCTCAGTCCATTGGCAGCTGTATAATTGAAAATGAATACCTCGATGCTGCAACACAGATATATCTGGTTTCTGTGAAGACATGATATATTCATGGCTGGATTTACTTATAAATGAAAGCTGTCGGGAGTAGGGACATTATTTTACGGTCTGTTTTGCACTGACCATAAAGGCTTCCTAATAGATGTCTGAAGCTGCTGGGTATTACTGCAATATAAATAATAAATAATAATATATCATTTTAAATGTAAACAGAGGCATTCCGCATTGAAGTACCTTTTCAAGTCTGTTTGAGATGCAGCTCTATTATAGTTCACACTTGAGTAGCCTACCCTTGAGGTAACAGAGACATAGATATGAGCTGTGACATTTAAATTAGGAAGAAACATCAAACATAAATAAAAAAAGTCATCTTTTGTTGTTTCTGGAAGCTGATCACCCGGCAGCACTTGAGCACTAGGCTATATGTTCTGAGTAAACTTCTGTGATTTAGTGCAGGAACACTGTAATAATTAACATGTTAATGCATGTTCTTAAAATTGCTTTCCTTAGACCATGTCCTATACTGCTGAACTGTCATCATGGAGAAAAATTGCTCAAAACTGGGGTAAGTTCCTCTTTTTAGGAGCTGCTGTATTCAGCAAAAGCATGTCCTTTCACAGAAATCTGGAAAACAATGACAATTTTGTCACTCATGCTTGAAAGGTCAGATTTTTACTTTGGGAAGACAAGGCCAAACAGGGCTGAAGGGAAACTCGTCATTCGGGGGGTGGATGGAGAGAGGTTACGACCACTGAACAATTAAGAGACATTTTCACATTTAAAGTTTCATTTGATTTTCTCTGGTATTTCCTCTCATGCCGAGTGCCATTGTAGAAATACTGGCTCCATTCCCAGGCATTTAGGTGGTCATGAGGTTGTATCTCAAAACATCACCTCACCAGTTGGACCTAACCAGCACGTAGCCAGGGCAATTCCTGCACTGCCAGTACCTTGCCGCCACGTGCTTGGTCACACTGCTCGATTACTCTGGGCCCTTGGTGGCCTTGTCTAGCAAAAGGGAGATGTAAAGGGAGAAAAAAGGGAGCAAGACCCCAGCCCCTTATTGGGTGACGGCGTTATTTTTCCCTATAGAGAGTAAAGCGCAAGCATCATCTTCACCTGTCCCCAGTGACAGTCCCCACCTTCCTGGGCAAACCCCTCTGGTGTCCAAAAGATTTTGCTCTTCTCATTTGGTTTTTGGGTTTTTTTTTCTTACTTATCCAGCCTGATTTGTCCTTATTTCAATTTAAGCCTATTCTTTCTAGACCTGCTATCATGGTTTAGCCCCAGTCGGCAACTAAGCACCACGCAGCTGCTCGCTCACCCTCCCCCCCTCCCCCCGGTGGGATGGGGGAGAGAATCGGAAGGGCAAGAGTAAGAAAACCCATGGGTTGAGATAAGAACAGTTTAATAATTAAAATAAAATAATAATAATAATAGTAATAATAATAATGATGATAATAATAATAATAATTGTAATGAAAAGGAGAACGAGAGAGACAAAACAAAACCCAGGGAAAAGAAAACAAGTGATGCAACTGCTCACCACCCGCCGACCGACACCCAGCCAGTCCCCGAGCAGCGATCGCTGCCCCCCGGCTAACTCCCCTCGGTTTCTATACTGAGCATGACGTCATATGGTATGGAATAGCCCTTTGGTCAACTTGGATCAACTATCTTGGGCTGTGCCCCCTCCCAGCTTCTTGTGCACCTGGCAGAGCATGGGAAGCTGAAAAAGAAAGTCCTTGACTAGCCTAAGCACTACTTAGCAACAACTAAAACATCAGTGTGTTATCAGCATTCTTCTCCTACTAAATCCAAAACACAGCACTATGCCAGCTACTAGGAAGAAAAGTAACTAACTCAGCTGAAACCAGGACACCTACCCACATGAAGACTTCAGTTGGAAGGTCCTCTCCAACTGAAATACTTTATTCTAAGACCATATTGTTCAGTTTTTGTTCATAACAGGCTTTTTTGTGCCCAAAAACTGTCCTCTTGGCTCTCCCCTCATCCACTCTCCTCTGTGCGGAGCAGGCTACACTTGCAGAGTATATTCTAGTGCTGGAGTACAATTTTCCAGCCAGTTTTCTACTTACCCTGTAAACATTTGCTTATGGTAATATTATGCGAAACTGGCTCGCTACCCACAAGGTTTGTTGCTGCTGTAAATGAAAACTGAATAGGGTTTGACATGACTTCTTCTTAATTATTTTTTTCTTCTTGTTATCTTTTACATGCTTACAAATATGCTGTTCAATTGCTGCACTGCAGGCAGCGAGAGTCAACACACTGGATTAAATAAAACTTAATGACAGCAGGGATAATCGAACAACATAGACATATTACACATAAATATATAAAAACTATGGCATATACATGCACGTACACTCGTACATGTGTAGTAGTTGCATAAGCTTAAGAGGTCTAATAGAGGTGCCTCACACTGTCTTTGTCAGACATTTGTGGTATTAAATTTAATATACAGATCACGTCAGCCTAGGCCAGCTGGAAACTTCTTGTCTCTGGAACCGTGTGGTCCAGCCTTATTCTGTCAGCTCAGCGTACTTAACCTGCTAAAAGTCCTGTAACTCAGGTAGGAAATTCAACCTACGGAGCGAAGAGCAGATTCCTCTTGATCTCCTCTTCACTGCAAAATGCAGATCTAAACTGAAGGGCTCATCTGAGGTCTCCATTAGTGCCAAAGTAACGTTGTCAACCTTGTTATTAAGACCAGGAAAAAGTCACAGAAACATTTCTGGGACGCCGGTGGACGTGACAGTCCAGCCTTAGCCCCAGAAGCCGCAGCAGTGCCTTGGAAGCAAACCCCATCTCATCTCCCAAGGGCCAGCTTTCAGGAGGGGTGGCTGGACGGGGAAGAAACCAGACAGGCTGTCCTGGTCTACAGCAATATGAATTTGTTTATCATGGATCCAAGAACACTGCTCTGGAGACCAGTCACAGATGATTAAATGTGAAATAGGTGAAAGAGGTGAACTAGGACACATGAAGACACATTCACTTACCAGGTCAGCATCCTATCTATTTCTCAGTGTGCTTTTGGTAGCACACTCCCAAGCTGCCTGGGAAGCCTCAAAGGGCTTGGCGTGGATGGTGACAGTCACGATCAATTCCTAAACTCCCAGCTAAGCCTACATCTCCCACTACCGTAAAAACGATAAACACAGGGAAGTCTCAACTTTCCCTTTTTCCACTGCATTAATCAGGAACATTTTTCTTGCTCATATCAGTTTGCAAGTTTTCTTTCAACCGCTCTCCCTATGCATAATTTTAAAACTCCTGGCTAGAGATACACACAACTTATCATTGTCAGCTCTGCACGCTTATAGAGGCTCTGACATTTCCACAGATTTTAAAAAATTTGAGTCAGGACAAAATTTGGCAGGTGCACTAATAAGTAATATTGTTTTTCTTTGCAAAGGCCCAATTCTAATCAACCCACGGCAACGTAGTGATTTTTGCATCCATTGGTCCTTGGCAAAAGCTGTCTTTTTCTAGAAGTAAATTCCATCAGCTTCACCAAGAGAATGAAGTTGCTTGTCAACATTCAGTCCTTCCCTTCTGACCGCTTGCATTTTAGCCTTACAATCTTAATGGGGAGCAAAAAAAATACATTAATTAACAAGAGTGAGGGTTTTGCTCATGGTTAACTGTTTAGGAAAGGTCATCTTCCGACCCAAAAGGGTCTCTGCTCTTCTCTGCTGTGTTCCACTTAAACCTGGCCCAGAGGTGATGGTGTCCACTTCTTGCATGATAGGGTTTTGTTCCCGTTGTCTGTGGGGTCTGGAGCTGACACAAGAAATTTGTATCAGAAGATCATCAGATAAAAGAAGTCATGTGAGACTCGCTAAAAGAAGCGGGGGAAGGAAGGGTATGTCAGCAGGACACAGGGTTTCATAAGAGCCTCGACTTATCTTTGTAGTGAATGTTATCTGTAAGATTGATAAACGTGCGACAGGCTGGAAGGGGGAGAGAGGACAAAGTCATTGTACTGAAAAACTAGGCCTGGCAACAATAAAAAAACCTATAAAATAGTTAAAAACCTAATAGCTCAC
Source organism: Balaeniceps rex (assembly GCA_013401315.1). NCBI lineage: Eukaryota > Metazoa > Chordata > Aves > Pelecaniformes > Balaenicipitidae > Balaeniceps > Balaeniceps rex. The sequence continues at coordinate 79,711 of VYZW01001061.1, read as the reverse complement.
TAGAGCTTTTTGCCAGAGCAACTCCTCTATGTCCAATAGCTCTCCAAAGGCATTAGAAAATGAAAGGAGCTTTAATGCACCCCTACATTTCTTCTCGTTCTGGTTTTACAAGGGGTGATGTGGCAATCTAATTATATCGTGTTGTGAGCTGGTATTATGTCCTGCAAGCGAAGGTAAGGAGCCTTTTTTATCATTCCATTATGCAGTTGTTGCTACTTTTTACACTTGTTTCAGCTTTGGTGCAATAACTCTGCATTGTAGCCTACATTAATTTTTTTTTTTTTTTCTTTTAACCATTCATTGTTTCACAGTAATAAAATAGGCCGTGCAAACAAAAGCACATTACCCAGACAGCGTATGAGCAAGGCCGTTCCTTCATGTCTTGCTTCTTCAAACAGCATGCAAGCCCCAGAGGAACCTATAGCAAGGTGGTAGGGACATTTTCGGGACATTTTCTCCCTGTCTTAATGTTAAGAAAAACAAAAGGTTATGTAACTGATAACAGCAGTCTCCGCCTGAGCCAAGCATAGCAATGGCCCTAGGAACTGCCCAGACAAATACTGACGGATGAAGCAAGCCACCGCTCAAATCCTATTCTTTTTATGTAAAACCCTCACCCTTTGTCCTTTTCAATTATGTATGGTCATGTTCTTACAATAGCTTCTGCTGTCACTATGATTTAAAGATAAGGTTTATTTTAAAAGATCATTTGTTCCCAGTGCCAATGTAGCTCGTCTAACCAGATAAATAAGTGCACGGTTTTGAGACCCCTCTGGATTTCTTTCCTCCGTCCCCAGAGCCTGCCACCTGAATCTCCGGCTAATCATTTCAAGGCTATTCGGAAGGTAGTCCTTGCATAATTTTTAGCTTAGCATAAAAAACTGCCTAATTGTTATTCGTTTGGCTTGGCAGCTATTATACACCGAAGTGACCTCTGCTTCTCCGTTAATTATAAATAGTTTTGTCTATTGGACAAATTGAAGTGACTTAGCTCAGTTTTAAGATCCTATCAATAATTTAAATAGCCTTTTCAAACAAATAAAATTGAAAAAACAAACAAAACCCAAAAAAACCCCAACCTTAGGCAGAAAAGGCCAACTTGCAAGCATAAAGCACCAACAATTTGTTGATTTAGTAGCGAGGGCAAAATTTAATAATAATGCTAAATGCAGAACAGTTTTTATTTTTCCATGCACTCAGGCTTGTACATTTGCTGTGGAGCAGAAAGAGTTTCGAGGTCTGGTCCCTGCCCAGCGCGGCAGCCCATTAGCCGCAGCTGTCGGAGACATCTGCCCGACCCGATTACCGTCAACGCCAAGCGGAAACAGCGGCGCCGCCAGCCCAGTCACAACACCCCGTCCCTCCACGCTCAACTGCCACCAAGCAGTTGGGCTTCTGCTAGGCCACGCTTAAACCAGAGCTCAGAAATGGCTTTATTCTTAAGCGAGGTCACGATTGGGTGAAACATATATACGAGGTTGACGGTATCATCGCGCCTTGAAGAAACATCTCTTTCTTTCTGCTAAGAAACAGCAGCCAGAATTTCTTTCTGGTGCAAGGTAGGCAACCGCGCTGGATAAGATAAGCTCTAGTCATAAAAAATACATACTGCATAAGGTCAGGTTTCATTTTGTTCTGTGATTCATTTTAAGCCTCTGGAGAGGCCATCCAATGTGAAGACTTCACAGAGAAAATTGCAGGAGGCTACAGCAAGGGGAAGAAGCTGAGCACTGATTTATCTGTGCAATTCTATTCTAGGCAAAAAGAAAGCTCTTTTATTTACAAATAACTTAGTAAAGGTGAGCAACAACGAGAGAAGATTTGCTGTAATGGATAATACTGCTCGTCTGATGAAGCCCTAGGGAAAGCTCAACAATTTGGTGTCCGACATCAGATGTTAGATGAAACGATGGGTGGGAGTGCCACCGGCTTTCAGTCTTTGCCTTCAGCTCTTCCCTATGGCACGGGGAGGTCTTCTCTCCCCCAATCCCTCCAACACATCCAGGTTTTATCTCTAATCTTTAGTTTTGTTTGGTTTTAATTGCTAACACAGTTTAATGAAGGCATAAGCCAGCGATGCACAGACCCACCTACCTGCCTCAGACAAGGGTAGGCACCAGGTATAACCCGAGTACATCCAAGGTCAGTGCCACCTCGGAGAGACGCTATTGATTCACCACAGCCAACATCACTGACTCCAAGGTCAAAATGTACTGAAAGCATTAGTACTTATCGCTGTCGAGTGCCCTTTCTTTCCTCTCTGATAACCTCCGACCCTGGTCAATGCTGCCAGAAGCGTGCTATATTCCCAAATCCCCCCCAGTATCATTCTTCAACAATTCTTCAGAGTTTCCTGAAAGTCTGGAATATTTGCTCACAGCGATGGCACTTCCCTTATCTCACTGAGCAAACAGTTGGACACAAAATGCCAAGAAAAGCTGTGAAAGACGGAAGACACAGAACAGAAATACATAATGACTGGTGGTAATACCACTGATTGTGCTCAAAGCAATTTGGAAGCAGGAGAAAGCTATTTCTGGCCAGAAAATAACAGATTTGCAGAACCTCGTGCAACTATTACATTTCTTTTCATATATACTTAATACATCTCTCATTCACAAAAATACCTTTTTCCTCCTGACATTTGTCATCCCCAAAAAATATGAAATTAATCTAAAATGCAATAAAGCAAAGCCGTTATAGATGCCTGTTTACTATTTGGGGCAAAATTTCAGCTAATACTATACTGTACATAAAACAAACCTCGACTTCCAAAGCGTAAAGGAGCCTTTTTTCTGCTGTGTCAGGAAGGACAGAGCAATGGAGGATGGAGCCTTAATAACCATAAACTCTTAAAAGTAAAATAAAAGCAGCAATTACAAAACTTAATGTAAGCGTGAGCCAATAAAGAACCAAGAAATACCTAAAATATTAGAAATGCAACAAAAAAGCAATACTGAGGAAAGGTCCAAGTTTCACTCTAATCGTAAGGCGGCTTTAGAGAACGAGGAGGACACCCCACGTGTCCCCAAGGAGCCGTCACAAGCCCCAGCCTCAGCAGTGCAAACAACCGAGTCTATCAGAAGGCAAAGATCTTCCAAATGTGTTTGTTCTCCACATTTAATATTAATCAAAGAGCATTATATATTTCATACATCACTTGATTGTCCTAGCTGTAGGGGAAGAAACGCTGGCTTGATAGAAGTTATGCAAAACAACATTCACAAACGTGTAAACCAGTAATAAAATAAAAAAGAGGAATCGGTTGATTAAACAAAGGGTCTTTTGAAGCTGGGAGTCGGTTTGCATCAGCACAGGAAGATTCAGGCTATTGAAAAAAACCACAGAAAACCACAAAACATCAAAATAGAGGGTCTGATGTCACATGGTAAACCTTGCACTTCTCTTCACTATTTATCGTGGTCCCAGAGTTTGGTAGCAGCTTCCCAAACCACTGACCACATCAAAGGCTGCCAGCCCACAGGCTGGGCTCAGGGCTGGCTCAGGAGCTCCGTACCCTGCTCCCAGCTTTGTCCCCGAGTCACCTGGGGATTCACCCCACAGAAGTGGCCTCAGGTGTAATTCATGTATGTGGAACATTTGGAGAGCTACAGAGAAAAAGCTTAATGCAAGGGCAACGTGTTCATAAACCAAAAAGTGGCTCAGAGTACTTCAGCCTGGGCATACACAACCTTGCATCGACTCTCTGCAGGGGCACAAATACGGTGTGAGACATGAAACCAGAAGCCCTGGTCCATCAGAAAAGCCCCAGAAGAGCTTCTTGCTCTTGCTCCAGCTCAAGAGGCAACAAGGCAGCCCCAAGCCTGGGGAACCTGTCCCTTGCTGGTGCCGGGAGGTGGGACACAGCATCCCTCCGCAAGGACAGGGAGACAAAACGAGTGGGTAAGGGCAAGCATGGATATTAGAAGTAGTGGTGATGCTGGATGCCTGACCTGCACACAGAGAGCACCGAGTCACCCCAGCTGGCTGGGGATCAGAGCCCACCCATGTCCCACCCACGGTCACCAGCGTTTGCTGTTTACGTGGAATGGGCTTGGAATTACCAAACCTGCTTTGGACACCCGGCACCCATCAGGTTGCAGCAGCTATCGCTCACCGTCATGGTGGCACGTTCAGAGCAGACGTCCCAAAGACGAAAGGGGTGGTGGCCCCGCAGCTCCAGCACCACAACCTGCCGCTCCCTGCCAGCAGCGCTTCACTGCTGTTGATGACGTTCAATTTTTTTTTTTAAATGTTGCCGTTTTCAGCTATTTTCTGTTGTCCCACAGTATGACAAGGAAAATGAAATGCAGCTAAGTGCTGAAAACACTTCTCTGTCACAATGATTGGGGGGAAATTGTGCTGCTTCTGGGTATTAAGGTGACTAATCTCAGCTGTACACAAATCCTTGTATGCTGGGTTTAGAAAACATTTAGTAATGCGAAATCTAAATAAAAATAAGAGCTGCTAATTCTATCACTATAAATGTATTTTAAGGCTGAGATCCAGCTGAAGGAGGATCGCTTCATTTCTTTCTAACCTTTTACTAATATTGTGCACGTTTTCTTTATCGGAGCTTCAGAACTTCATCTGAGGTTGACCAAATCATAGAACGTTAATGTATAGAATCATAGAACCATTAAGGTTGGAAAAGAGAGTTTTCTGGGGCTTACGCTATAACACAAGGTGTTAAACAGCATCAACACATGGGAACACACTTGGCTTGCCAAACTAGACACTTCTTGTATGATTCCTGTAAATGGTTTTCCTAGATAAGACCTCGTGGCAGTTATTTTTAGATTATAAGCCAGTGAGTACACAAAGCATACTGTATTAAGCTAACTCCACTCAATTTGCCTAAGTGTCCTGAAGCACTTTAGGGACTGTTAACATGGTTTGGGGTTTTTTGTTTGTTTGGTTTTCTTTTTTTTTTTTTTTTTTTTTTTTTTTTTGTTTATTATTTTGGTTTGTTTTTTCCAAGTCTGCTCATCTGGTGGCCTCACACGTCCTGTTATTGTTATAAAGACACAGCACCCAATTTCTCTCAGCCAGAAGATAAGAGAGCGCCCCAGAAAGCCGTGCTGGCGTGCTTGCGCTCCACCTGGCACTTGTTTATAGCAGGGTTTATGCTCACACATATACCATGCACGCTGAGGGGAACCTTTCGGACAAGGACAGCGTAATTCATTTTGAGAAACATCTTCCTCCTGTTTAAGAGTTAGTATAAATTGAAATTCCTCAAGGGAACCAGGCATGATATTTTTCATTTTCTCAGAATCCATAAGGTTTATTGTTAGATTTATTCCTTTATTATTATTGATTATATAAGGGCTGAAGACAGGGCTGAGTTAGAATCTCAACTTTTTTTTTTTTTTTTTTTTTAAAAACACGTTTTCACNTTTTTTTAAGAACACGTTATGCATCAGTGCTATTGATTTTCAAAATAAAGGGGATGCTGAAACCTGAATTTTGCAAACAAATTTTGGAGTCAAAAATACGGTGCTCGTTCACCTGGGTAACACCTGAACCAGAATTCTCCTTTAGTCAACCCCACTGACTTTCTGTTTGGGATTCCAGTTTATCTCCCCACTCCGGCTTGGTTAAACACCATCTAGTGCCACAGCCAAGAATCACATCTTACATTAACCAAAAAAAGAAAAAAACAAACCAACACAACACAAAAAAACCCAAACAAAACCAGCAAAACCCCACCAAACTAAAAGAAAAAAAAAAAATACACAACCAAAACCACTAGCCTTTCTTATATCAGCAATACCTGATAATTCTGAAAAATCCTTAAATTTAACCCTCGCAGTGTCACTGAGGTTGAAAACTGCTGCAGAAGATACTGCATGAATGGGGAAAACAAATAATTAAAAAAAGAATCACAGAATAGAAGGAAACCGAATTAATTTCTCTGCAAACCAGGGTATGTCTTCAGCCAAAACTATCCTCCAGCTCCTGCTTTTAACCACCTTCAGCCAGCAAGGCCGGGGGGGGGGATTTGCAAATATACAATAACATTCTCATCCATACAAGCACATTTGATCAGGAGTGAGAGGCACGGCCCATACGCAACGCACATCCGTATGCAGAGCAGAAACACCCAGCACCAGCATCACACCCCCCCTCCTGCACACCCCGCACCCACGGTGATGCTCTGGTCACAGAGGCTGGCAGACACAGCCCGACCTGCACCAGCGTTACCCTCATTTTCAGAAATATTTTTGTAAAATAAATCAGCACCCCTCACTTCTGGCTTTTTTTCTTTCTTTTTCCCCCCCCCCCCCCCAAAGCTGTCTTATCTGATAACATTGCAGGATGCTGCTTTGGGATAGATTAGAGCATGATGCAAACACTGGAGATTCAGAAAGGACGTTCTCTTCCTCTCCTCATTACAGAGAGGAATAAGATGCAGCGTGTTTAAAATAAGGCTTGTTCTCCAACAATTACAACCTTTTAATATTCCTCCAGATTAACTCTAGAGATAAATCATCATTATCGACATTCAATACTTGCCACTATAAAAGAACAGGGACATTTTTCTTGCTTAGGATGAACACTCGAGAGCCGCAATGTGATCCCTGGCATGCAGCCGCCCATCGCTACAGTTTTACACCTCACCCTACACGTGTGTGCAAAGTCCCGCTCATTTTTTTTTGAAGGAGCAGGAGCTGCGAGACAGCCACGGCGTGGTTTTCGGTGCTGGGTGATTGAATGAATCACATCACCCTTCTGACTGATCTCTTCATCACCGCGCTAAGAATAGGGAAGTCGCAGGCTTTGCATTTCACTCATCACCCGAACAGTTCGGTTTTTCTCCCGTTAGTAGTATTTCAGCTATTTCATCCCTGGACAATAACAGAAAGCTCCCAATATGCCAGCACCGCACTAACGCACCCGCTGGGTTACACCTTAGGACTGAGCATCTTCTAACACGTGACGATCGCCACTGGGCGTTAATCGGTACGGCTCTACTGATTTCGCTTGAAACTAATTTACATCAGATGAGAATGCAGCCATCGCGTTCGTTAGGTGAAATTAGATGAAAGATTTGGGAAGCCTTCTCCGTAAAGCGTGCTGGAGCACGCAGAGCTTCGTCTGAGGTCAGCCAGATGCTGCAGCAGTTATGGCATTCATTAAGTCATTGAATATGAATGACAAATTAACACAAACTAGAAGTGAGAAGCAAATTTTCACCTTCAGACTCTTTTAATGAATTCCATTGTATATATTTTCAAGCCAACAGTAATCTGACAGACCATATTTTTCAAATATGTCATTTACTCCATTTCCAGCTATTTTTTCCTTCCCAACAGCTAAGAGCCTATTGATTCCACCTTTGTTTACTGTTCACAGCCACATCTGTTCCTGATATTCAAACAGGAAAAAAAAAAAAAATCAGTTAAAGACTACAAAGTAATTTCTCATTTACTTTTTAAATCGTTAAGCAGCCATCTTTTCCTGCATACCGGTTTTAAATAGTCCTACAACATGGGGGGGACAGAAAACCAAACACAGACTGCTTCTGTCTTTGGAAAGTAAGGAATCAAATTGAGTTCAAATTCCTGTTCCTGCTTCTGCTCCTCCTGGCTCCCATCAATCACTTTTAAATCATTGTACTGGGTTTCTAACCTGGAGTTGTGTTGCTCAATAAAGTACGGACAAGCGAGCTCTGGTGGAAAGAGGGGACATTTGAATACCTGGCATGCACACGTGCATGCCCCTGTGTTCCTGTTTTCCTTGGAACAAACGCTATTATAATTTCTTCAAGGAATCAATAACGGCCATTGCCAGAGCGCTGCACCGTTTGAGATGCAGATTGCATAGGGAGACTGAAAATTTATTGCATTGTAAACGTAGGCAGAAGGTGGTAGGTAAGCTGTAATTAAAGTTTTGCTGATAATAAAAAACAGGGGAAATAAGCAGCCGCCATAGTCAGTAAGCGTTAGTGCTGCTGCACAACCGCACCATTTTGCAGAGAAAACTGCAGCGCTCGGCTCCTTTTCTGCACAATTACCCCAAGGAAGCGTGGTTTACATTTCAAACCCCCCAAAACACTGGCATCCCTTGTGCCCTTCGTCAACAGTTAACATTTCCAGAGCCTTTCAAAACTTCAACTCCTAGCTTTTAAATCTTATTCATTAATTCTTTGAAAATCACGTCTTCGGTTTATTATTCTTGGTATGCACTTTTATCTGGGAAGCTAAAATTAAGACGTTTACCATTACACAACTGATGCATTCTTTTTTTGTTCTTCCTTGTAACAGACCTGGCAGTGCACAAGCTGGTGGGTGGCCAGATGTTTAATGAAGAGTCAGCAAACCCTCCTGCAAGGGTTTATCTCACGGACAGGCACAGTACCAGGCTGCGAAGGGGCACCCACGTCCTTCCCCTCCATGTGTGCACCCCTCCACCTCCTCCTCCAAAGTTTTACATCGTCGCTGACTATGTAAAAGATAGAAGGCAAAAACCCAAACCTGCTACTTATTTTCTTTTTCTTTCCCCTCCTTTCATGACTTCCTTGATTTTCAGATTTCTCTCCCTGTCCCAGGGTTGGGATTGCTCACTGCTAATTATCCAATAAAAATTGAGTTGAAGTATTAAATCTATCCCTAGTTAACCCAATGTCTTTAATAATAAAAGATTTTGCACAAGGGATAAATACCGTGTCTCATTTTCCCACTCTTACAAGTCTCCTGTCATTCCACGCTTATTAATACTGCTACTAATATACTGTTCCCAGTTAGCCACTAAAATAGTTTGGTTATTCCTATTAATTCACCAATAAAATGTGGCCTCACAACGCAATAAAAAGAGGACTTTGTTGCTTATAGGGTTTATTAGCAGCATCCATTTGCCCAATTTGACAAGAGGTTTTCCCCAGGTTTCTGATACTATAGCCAAAAAAACCTCTGGTATGGAAATACGATAAGCAGCAGCATGTGATCCCATGCCAGATGTCACCAGCTTCTCCCCGAGTAGCTGGCAGTGATCGATGGCACACACAAGTGCCCGTCCCTCCAGGTTAGGGGTGAGTGGATGCTACAAGATCCTCTTCCCAGAAGGAAAACCAGCAACTTCCCAGTTAAAATTCAGAATACCCCACTTTCCGAGAGAGACAAGCAACCTCCCAACAGCAGGATTAACCTGTGCTCCTAAAAGGTGTGAGACCCCAGTGCCAGGGACAGAGGCTGCTGTTCATGCCACAGAGTCACAAACACATAATTTAGCTCCTAAATCAGCAATCTAGTGCTAATTTATGAACTCCTCAGGCCATTCTATGGAAGCAAGAACTGGAGAAGACCCTTCCCTTACAAATACCAGTCTTGGCAATCACACACAGCCTTGTGATGGGCGTTTGAATCAAAGCCCACTGAAAGCCTACAGCATACCTCCCTGGACAAAGATGCAGAACACTTCCCCACAGTCCATAACACACCTAAGACTTTAATGAAGAGACCAGTCAAAACGCCCGAGAAGAGGAGAAAAAGGAGGATGCATCAGTGCTCGAGGCCTTTTGGACAGCAAAGAATTTGTTAGGCAAAGTACTCAGATGGTCCAAAGGAGTGGACCGTGATTCATACTAGCAGGGAACACAATGACTTCAGCCCAGGTAACCGCAAGGAACTTAATAATCAGCTCAAGGAACTTAACGATCATTTAACCTGAGCTTCTCACCAGGTTTTGCTGTCCATGAACCTTGCCAGGCACCCTGCCCAGGGTACAGGCAGGTAGGTATGCCTGCTCAGTCACTCGCAGCAGTTTGGGCAGCATCACCTCCTCTGATGCTCTTTCCTTTCAATTTGGCCTTCCTCCTTGTCAGACAGTGAGATTTGATGGGACCCACCAAAAAAGGCAAAGAACCAGCAGTGGGCAGTGATGCCAGAAAGCCCAACGCAGCGTGGCTGGACTCGATGATCTTAAAGGTCTTTGCCAACCAAATGATTCTATGTGGTTCCTGCTGTGGGGAAGGTTTGGGGTCGAACACCGCAACAGCAAGAATTGAAAAACCCAGGAGAGCCCATTAAGGAATTGGGCCAGGATTTTAAAACTGGATAATTTTGTAACTTTGGATACTGAATCCTAGTTAATAAGCAGCCAGTGTGACTGTGCAACACTGTCCTCTATTGGAAACAGCTTACCAGACCACCTGAAACACTGCTAGACACCCTCTGCCTTCGTTCGCACAGGAAAAACCCCAGACATCTGTTAGGGCTTAACATCTCACGTGATTTGGCTCTGATGTTGTCTGTGTGGGCTTCCTCAGCATTATGCATCACCCACGAGTTGTTCCAAAATATCAGTGTGCTTTGACTTTGCTTTGTGTTTATTCGGTACTGGTAGCAGTAAAAAGGCTTTGCACAAGAGAGCCATTGAATTAATATGAGCAGATTTATCGCGCAGGCTTTATAATCTTTCTTGCACACCAAGCTCAACATCTCTAACGCATATATTAGGAGAAGGGATCCTGACAGAAACACTGCGAGGTGCCCCATAAATATTGCAGTGCCTCTGTAGAGGGGGAACCCAGTGACCTTCTGGAAGGGGTGCAATTCGTAACTCCACCTATTTGCAGGGACAGGACCCTGATAAGGCATCATTTTTAGAGCTACCATCTCTGGAGATTTCTGGGAATAAAAAGCTGATTCACAGGTGCTACAGAAGAAGGATGACGACTGGTGGCTTGCTGGGAGGAGGATAACAGCACAGCATAGTGGCTGGCAGCCACGTAGCTCTTGCACCATCTTACCTCTCTCTCAAGAGCTGGGCAAAAAAATGGGTGGTTGCTGCAGCGGGGAGGAGCAAAGCTCCACGTTAAAGCAAACAAAATTCAGTAGCACAAATGCTGCCATCTCCTCCAGACCTGCACGCGCTTCCCTCCCTCCCTCCTCCTCTCCCTCAAAGAAAGATGTTTCCTGACTTTACCGCATGGTTTGCCATCCTCCCTCCCATGTATTGCTTTTATAAAATGGTGTCTTCCTATTTTCAATCTCCGATTTCTTGCCTTCTCCAAGGACATCACTATCATAATGGGAGGAGATGGGGAATACTGTCCTCAAACCCGGGCTGGTTTACCCTTCAGTCAAATGCAGTTTACCTTTCAGGATGCAGTTTGGGGAGGCTAGCAGAAGTCATGAATCCATCTTCTGGATAAGCCACAGCCCCTTTTCCAAATGGCAGTTGGCCCAGTGACACCACGCTGGGGTGCAAGATGGAGAAAAATAACATGACCTCTTTCAGGATCTGATCTTAAGTCAAGGGACATCTTCCCACTGCTGTGTGACCTGGGTTCAGGTGCTTTCTGTCTGAAGAGGGCAGACGGTGTGTGTCACCAGTGCTCCGTCATCTCTGCCCACTCGATGCCAGCGCTGGTGACACTGTCCTCAGCAAGACTAGCTGCAGCAGGGAGAGTTCACCCCTGCTATTGTGAGGGGCCTTGCAGTCATTAGTCTCTGAAATTGCTTTCCATGGTGTACAAGAGACATAACAAATGGCTAATTTAATAAAACTGTGTCAGTTCATTCAGCCAGAGAAGGAAGGATAACAGCAGCTGATTCTGGAAAAAATTGGAAGTTGCTCGGATGTCGTGGGATCGAACTTCTTGTAATGGGAGCAATGGTGCCTGGGTTTCAGCTGGTCCCTGCTTACTCCTCTCCACCCGCTGCGCCGATGCACGGTGGCGGAGGAAGAGAAAAACCACAGTGGCACGGCCCCAGGATGGCGGGGAGGCAATGCAGCTCAGCAGCAGATTGCAACAAGGATATTAATCTCTTCACAAGTCCCAGTTATCAGGAATTGCCCTATCCTCATACCATTAAATTAAGAGCATCCATACCTTGGAATCAATCCCAGCAATCACCAATTCGGGCACCCAATGTCCAACTGCTGCTTTTTCCGCTCTCCCTGCCATAGAGGTGCCAGTCCTAAAGTCAAATGGGACAAACTCCCCCTCTCCAGTCCAGCCCCAGCTCTTCATTCCACCAGCGAAAGCTTTGCTGTCGGTTTTAATGAACACAAGAACGGGTCCAGATTCAACGTGGAGGAAACGACCAGATATGGGACTCTAATAGCAAAGACCTGGCTGCAGGAGCGACCCAGGCTAGGGAAGGGGCAGCTCCGGCAGCAGAAAGCACGAGAAGCCCCTGCGTACGTCTGCCGTGCTTTGGATAGGACACAAAGACACAAACATGTTGAAGCAAGGAACACGTTACACAAAGCAACATCAGCAGCAGAGCAGATTTCTTATTATATATCCATAATGTCCAATGGAAAAAAAAAAAAAAAAAATCAGTGTCACCATCACAATAGCAATCAAGGTTGAATCATCAGCATCCACATCACCTTAAAGGTGAAATGAAATGTTATGTTAAAAGTGATTGAAAAGGCCCCTTCCGCCCCCTTTTACCCAAGAATAAATCTGAATAACTGAGAAAAGTCTGCTACCGAATGAGCAAACAGTTTGATCACGTAGTCTTGTGGATGCAAGATCTTTAATAGATTTTTAAACAGTCCTTACCCAGTGACCTTTAAACAAGTTGTAGTTATCATGCGTAAATTCATTATTTCCTAAAGTGTTTTAATTTTATAATTAACTTGAATGCAGATTCCGAATCTACATTCAGAATGAAACCGAGTGGTGGTTTTACAGGTACTGATGGAAATCATGGGGATGGAGAACACGGATTTTCTCGCTTTATCATTTTGGCGGTATGAGACAGTTGGGTTTTCTCCAGGTGCCTGCAGCTCCAAAAGCTTCCCGCTGCCTGCAGTCCTTCTGCCTCTGCAACGCCGGAGCACGGCCCGACCTGGCTTAACAGCGCTTCCCTCCGTCACAACACGCTCCCGGTGGTGCTGAAGGCACAACCGCCGGGCAGAACATCTGCACGCGTTTCCATCTCCAGCAGAAAAAAATGCATTCCAGGAAAAGCAAAGGTTTACGATGCCTGCTTGCCCATAGCACTTTTCTGTGCGGACTTTTTGGTGTCCGTTAGGTCACCTTCTTCCAGCCGACTGTTTTTTCTTCTGACAAATTTTCCTGGGAATTTTAAGCCCCTTCAGGTCCCTGTCAAGGTGCACTTGAAAAAGGCTCAGAAGTCACTGGGGAAGTGGGGACAGACTGGCAGACAGGAGTTTGAATGTGCTGTTCTTAGTCCTCCCTTTCCTGGGGGCTTTTTGTGGGTCCACCAAGGGCCATTGGGATTCAGGAGGAGAACGGAGAGCCAGCCGAACGTCCCATTTCAGCTGCCCAGGGCACCATTCCTGTTCATAGCCTGCTCCCGTGCCCAGATGTGTTCCTAGGGTTGGTGTTCAAGTTACGATCAAGCGTATGGGATGTCATGAAAACCCGCTGCTCCTCCTGCACAGATTCCTTCCTGCTCCCCTCAACCGGCTCCCTGCACCATACTGGGGCTCCCTGCTCCTCCTTGAAACCCTCTCCCTTCCCTGTCACCTTCTCCACCACATTTGGGACCCTTGCTAAGTCTCTGGGGAGCAGTTGAGCAGAAGTCCTTCCTCCTTGAACACGGCATGCTTTTTAAAGGAGTTTAACACCCAAATCAAGAGCAAAGAAACCAGACAAGCACCATCCATCACTGTCAACAGCAGTAAAAGTCAAGCTGGAGCTGTGGGAAGCACCCACTGACCCCAACGGCTGCTTCTTGTCACCTGGTGGCTTTGCAAGAAGGGTCTCCATTCATCCAATATGCCTAAGGCACACATAGAACACAGCTTCCAAATAACAAAGAAAAAAAGCAAACTATTAAAGCCTGCTATGTCTGAATACTCGCAACTTCTTAGTAAAACAGTCTCAAGTCTTCCCAGCTCCCTGCCAAGCCCTCGGCAGCTGAACACCTGCAAGCTCCATCTGTCCCTACCTTCGCAGATCACCTCCTACTTCAATCACTTGCCACCAACCTGTCCCTCACTGCTTCCTCCAGATTACTTCTCTCTCCAGACCTGATGGGACCAAAGCACTCCAGCCTGCACCGTTTGTTCTCCGATGGAATCTGCCGCAGAGCGTAACCTTGGAAAAAAACAAGCACTCGCCAGCAAATGGCTTGTCCATGTTCTTCATGGGTTTGCTTAACTACAAAAGCTCATGCTGCCGTTGGTTTGGCATTTAGGAGGCCTGAATAAAAATTAAAACCTCCAGTACCGGCAGAAGTTAGAGAGGGGAAGAGGCACCATCAGTTGTGCCCCTGTAATTCAGTGCTTATTAAAAAATACAAGGGTTTGGGAGGTCTAGGCAGGAACAAGAAGAATTGGGTATAGATGGAAAATGTAACCTTTGATGAGTGACAAGTGAGGTTATTCGGATGAATACTAATGAGAAAGCTCTGAATAATTCATACTCAGGGTTCAAGGTAAAATGGTTTAACCTGATACCTTTGTAGTTGCTCTATCTTGCTGGCCTCAGGAATATTATCTCAAAGAACAAGAGCTGAACATAACCCAGGTTTTAGATGTTAATTTGTCCAGAGGTATTTAAAAATCAAAGCTCGCTCACAGTTAGCTAAAAATTGCAGCGCAAGCACTGTAGGTCGGATGGCTTTCCTTCAACCCTGGCCCTCCAACCTTGCCCCGTGCCCGTCAGCACTTGCACCAACATAACTTTTTGGCATTATGCTTCAGACAAAACCTGGACCACACATTCTCGCAAAGGTGAAAAAAAACAAACTGGAGGAGTTTTGATCACCATTCTTCAAATCACAAAGGAAAACACATTTCTTGAAGGAAGGTTAGTTATCTTACCAAGCTCTTCCCAGGAAGAGCCCAGTTTAGAAACTGGGTGCACTTTCAAGATTTAGGATTACATTTTATCCTATTTCATCTTCTGCCTTGCCGAGTCCTTCACAGCACTCATTTTAAATCTTGAAATAAACTTATACCTTTCGACAGAGTCCCAATTAACCAGTCCTCCGAGAGAAAGCCCTCTGTTCCTCCAGCAAACAAGAGGAAACCTGGACAACCACCAAAGTTATTTTTAAACTGTACTGTAACATGTTGGTACAAATCCCACTTTCACACATAGCCTTTCAGAAGTGATATAAAAGATGACAACAAGTGATATAAACTGGGAAGCAGCAGCCATTGAGGGCATCAGAAAAAACTCTCTCTCTCTCGCCAGGCAGGAGATAAATCCAACATTACAAATTAGCACCATAAACATTACACGCATTTACGGTGATTTATACGCTTATTTTATCTAAGCCAGGCATTTCTTGCTTTCTAAGGAGGGAGAAGGATAGTGAAAGTATACCCATCCGTCCCAGCTGCTGCCTGCATCCGGAACTTTCTGCTTGCCCATTACAATAATGCCACGCAGCTCTCCAGGGGGTTTTTATCTGTAGATCACCACATGCTTATACAAATGTAAATAAATCGGAGGTTTATCCTAAGGGCAAAATTGTCTCATTCAATCTGGTGTTTCAGTGCCTCGCGCTGCACTTGTATATCAGAATTGCAATGCAGCTGCTACATCAAGAAGCTATAAAACCCAGACGCGTTTGCCTATGGTTTCTTTTTTTTTTTTTCGCCTCCCTTCCTTCCTCTCTTGTGAACTTCACATCACCTTTCATACTTTATCATCGTGCTGCATAATCTCTATCTCTGCAGAATGGCTGGGCTCACTACAGCGCCTAATACAAAATATAAAATATTGCACTGTGCACCCATGCAAAAGGCCAATTTTCATTAATCAAATATTCAGAAGAGTCAGTGCTCTGTTATAATAAAAGCTCAGAAACCAGAGTGTGAGGAAAAAAACACAGAAGATGGAGTTTCACCACATGACATGCTGAAGGAGTTCCCACCAGGAAAAATCTCAGCGCTTCATTTCAGAACAGCCATCAACCGGCTCCTGCTGCTGGCGGATGCTCTGCACCTTTATCAGAAATAAGCACAATAGCAATAAATATGTGTGTCTCCAGTAAAATGCATCCTCCCTTACCTGCTAGCAGCAGGAACTCTAAGATATTGCACCGGAGGTGTTGCAGTACGCTTAGCGGTGCACAATGCAACACCAATCCACTGAGAGAATGAGCTGTTGCAATCGCCCACTGCAGAAAAGTAGCAGATGATGCTTTTGGTTTTGTAAACATGGTTTTATCCCACCTCGCAACAGCCAAGAGGGGGAGAGGTAGCTACAAATGCTTCCAGGCCTCCAAAGGCACTGAGTCCTGTCAGGAGAGGACCTGGTGTATCCCCCAGCTGCCAGCCTGGAGGAACCAAGTCGCACCAACATCTGCTCTTGCGTTTGTGACTGGGTATTTATTAAATATGCCCACGCCTACTTGATAAGTGCCTTTTCATTTCTGAAGCTTCCAGTCTGGCAGCAGAGGACAGCCAGGACATAAGGACAGAGAAATCGCAAGCTCACATTTAGCCGGCGCAGGGCAGGATGACCTAAAGAAGTTCCCTTGAATTGTTCATATTTTAAAGGTGGGCTTTCTCCCCCTGCCACATCCCCAAGTTTCTGCTTACAATATTACACACCAGACTTCAGGTGGATAACCCTGTCAGCCCAGGATTATACCAGCACCCTTCCCATGAAAGCCTTCCTGCAAAAAAAGCTGCTCCAGTCACACCTAAACTTCGATGGTTTCTTCTTGACGGTTGAACTAGATGATCTTAGAGGTCTTTTCCAACCTTCATGATTCTGTGATTCCCAGACCCTCTGCGATGTTCTGGGGAGCTTTTCAGTTTAATCACACAGCACATGCGCTCACTTCAGCAGCTCCCCGTGACATCTGAGCCCCAGCAAGAGCTGGATGCGTTGGTGAACGGCACCCAAAAACCTACCAGACCCAACAGCCACCACAGCGGCCACGTGCTCCAGAGCACACTGCTAGCCGAGGGCTGCCACCCCTCCACGCCCTTGCTGTCCACTCCCCAAAAAGAAGTCATTTCCCAAAGTGAAGGCTCTAACCGAATTCTAAATTTTAATTCTATTTTACACCGTACTGCCGAAAAGTGGACACTGAAAAATTATCTGACTGGGAGCTTAGCAATAGAAAACCATAAATCATCCTGGCAGTTATATAGCTTTCTTGTGAGGTGGTGCTTATGGGAGTAGCTGTTAACTAAGGCAGGCATGCGTTTGGCACCGGCGCGTTTTAGAGTCTCCAGCCAGTAGGTGCAATGGCTGTCGATTCGACCGCAGCGTCCCAGTGCTGTATTTACAGCCTTTTCCCAAGGGACAGGGAAGCAGACGCAAAGGTCTGTCAATCCCAAAGGTCATTTGACAGGCAGTTGACACGCCTGAGGGACGGGATGTCATCCAAAGGGACCTGGACAGGCTGGAGAGGTGGGCCTGTGCGAACCTCATGAGGTTCAACAAGGCCAAGTGCAAGGTCCTGCACCTGGGTCGGGGCAACCCCTGCTATCAATACAGGCTGGGGGATGAGGGGGTTGAGAGCAGCCCTGCAGAGAAGGACTTGGGGGTACTGGTGGATGAAAAGCTGGACATGAGCCAGCAGTGTGCGCTTGCAGCCCAGAAGGCCAACCCTGTCCTGGGCTGCATCCCCAGCAGCGTGGCCAGCAGGTCGAGGGAGGGGATTCTGCCCCTCTGCTCTGCTCTGCTCTGGTGAGGCCTCACCTGGAGCCCTGCGTCCAGCTCTGGAGCCCTCAGCACAAGGAGGACATGGAGCTGTTGGAGCGGGTCCAGAGGAGGCCACAAAAATGCTCCGAGGGCTGGAGCCCCTCTGCTCCGAGGCCAGGCTGAGAGAGTTGGGGCTGTTCAGCCTGGAGAAGAGAAGGCCCCGGGGAGACCTTAGTGCGGCCTTGCAGTGCTTCAAGGGGGCCTAGAGGAAAGATGGGGACAGGCTTTTTAGCAAGGCCTGTGGTGACAGGACAAGGGGTGATGGGTTTAAACTAAAGGAGGGGAGATTTAGGCTGGATAGAAGGAAGAAATGTTTTACACTGAGGGTGGTGAAGCACTGGAAGGGGTTGCCCAGAGAGGTAGTGGAGGCCCCATCCCTGGAAACATTCCAGGTCAGGTTGGCCGGGGCTGTGAGCAACCTGATCTGGTTAAAGATGTCCCTGCTCACTGCAGGGGGGTTGGGCTGGATGGCCTCTAAAGGTCCCTTCCAACCCAAAGCATTCTATGATTCTATGATTTTGGGTCCCAGTAAAGGATTTAAGGGATGGATCCTTTGTGAGAAAAATAATAATTAAAAAAAAAAAAACAAACCCAGAAGTAACAGGCAGCAGGAATACAGAGAGATTACTTATTGTTAATTAAATCTGCAGTGAGCACAATGACAGGAAAAAAATTAGGAAATTATTTCATTGTCTATCTAGCAAATGAGACTAATGGATGTTTGGGGAGTTTTTGACAGCAAAGAAAAAAAATAAACCAGAAAACCTGTGTGAAGCAGGAAATTAGACTGCTTTGCCAGACTCTACAAGGCCCCATTAGGCAGAACAATTAGCAAATCTTTCAACAGATAAAAATAGAAAAGCTTGTGGTCAGACTGCCGGGTTTTACCTCAGAAAAGCGTTAATTGAGTCTTACGGAGGGTTTTGCTGAATGTGGCGGCTGTATTCCCAACTGGAATAAACTGCTAGAGCTCAGTGGAACTGGAACAATTCATCCTAGCTCACCTTTAACGCTAAAACCGATATTTGTTTAGGAATTGATCCCTTGTGCTAAAAGCTGAACTGGTTTCAAACTTTTAAAAAATTTCAAGTCTCCTTCAAGTTGGGAATGGGGAAAAGCGAGCGGAAGAATTTTCCTCAAAGCCACCAAATCCTGATTTAAAACCAAGAGAACCAATACACCTAACTCTCAATTTAAGGAGTTACTTCCCGAAATATTTATTTTCCCAACAAATCAACAGCTACAAATCCACAAATCCAAATGGGTAAAACTATAGAGTAAAACGTAGTTTGCTTTAGAGCCACTAAAATACTTGAGTTGTGCCGCTTAGATTTAATCCAAAAACATTAAATGCGAGCAGAAATATATCTCTGCTGAAATATCTCACAGCTACCATTGTATAAAACAGTGGCTGTATTTGTCAAGTTAACTTGCTTGCTAATTACCTACTATAAAAAAAAAAAGGAGCTAAGCACACGTAGGTGTGGAAACATTTCAAGAGGGAGTTGGAAAAAAAAAAAAAGAGTTCTTTGAGCATTTTGCATATTAATACTGCTCTTACTGTTCTGACTGCTCTTACATTTAATTGCAGTGGTTTCAACCACATCAGGATAATCAATCATCACTTTAAAATGTAATTAACTCCTGCAAGAAACTGTTCATGAAGGGAATTAAGAAATTTACTGTCTGAAGCTAAATTTGGGGTTACTTATAGATTTCTTCTACCCATAGAAATATTCTAGTACTGGCACATTATCTTCTAGCTCTGCAAGTGTTGCTGGGTTTATGGTTCTGCTGAGGACGGGGAGAGCTGACACAGGATGGAAAGAAGGACACTTTGAGGGGGTTTTGGGGTTTTTTTTTTAGGGTTAGGTGGGGTTTTCTTAGGGGAGAGAGAGGGGTAGAGGCAGATTTGTCTTTATTCTCTAAAGCTTTTAATGATTTTTACAGTATATATCCTGCAAAGATCCTCTAAAAAGAAAAAAAGAGGAGAAATTTAACTCGGTAATGAAGCTGCTCATGAAGAGGCAGATTTCATCTTTGTGTAATACAGCAGAGTCTTCTGGCTCAGTACTCACACACGCTGCCCACCGAGCCCCGGCACAGCCCTTGCCCGTGGCACCTACCTGACGCACGGCAGGTTCCAGTCGGAGAACTGGGAGTCGTTTCCCATCCACGAGGATGGAACACCAAGCCGGCTAATCTATTTGCAATAAATATGATCTTTTCACCTGTGGATGGACCATAAACTTCATTCTTTATCAAATTCCAAATACACAGACTCCTAAACCCAACTTGGAGGCCCAGTTCTGTCTTTCTTTCCAAAAAATAAAACCCACGACAAATCAGGTACATAAATCATAAGTGCTTTTCCACCTGACAGCATTCTCATCAGCTTCCATTATGTTCTGACATGTGATTTAAACAGGAGTTAAAAGGTAAACATTCACCAGTTACTTGATTTTATTAAAGAAGTCTTAAAAACACCCTCGATGTACACTTTGAATGAGACGGTTGCTTTGCAGCTGCCTGAACTGTGGCATTTACCACAAAAATAACAAGAAAAACAAGGGCGAGAACCAGCAAAGGGATGGCAAATAACCATTGCTGCCTTTCAGCTTGCTTTTTTTTTTTTTCCCTCTAAACCAGAGGTAGACTACTAAAGGAAAGAAAAAAATTAAAAATATCTTTGCCTTAAAGAGTTTCTGTCAAAGCAGCAGCTCAGCAAAAGCTTTTCTTGCTCTCATTTGCACGCAGAGCCACGTCACGATACGGTTGGCCCCAGCGAGGTCGATGCCCATGAGAAGTAGTTTCAGGCAAAGAGCCGCAGCTCTGGTTTCAGACGCATGCAACCGCCAAAGAAGGGCTGCAAAAACCTCCCAACGGGGAGGGTGTCAATATCCCCCCTTCTACAAAAAAAAAACCCATCTGCACTGTTTTCCTTTAGCTTACAAACAGTCACACCAGTTACGCAGAGATGTTTTAACAGATGGAGCAACCAGCTGGAAGTTAAGGGCTGCTTTCCCTATAGCTGGACACATACAGAGCTCTATTAAATTTTAAATTTTAATCAGAGAACATCAAGTTCACAATTATACTTAAGCCTTTGATTTTAAGGTTTGGGGAATGAAATATATGATCAGCCATAAATGCGCTTTATTTGAAGGAGGGGGAGCGTCGTTCCTGTTTTAAAAAGCAGGCACACAGGGAAGTCATTTCCCCTCTATCCCTCCCAAAACACGGGAGTTGCACGTGAAAGACTCAAAGCAGGATATCACGCAGCCAGGGCTACTCAATGATGCTTTCAAAATAAAGTTAAAATAAGAAAAGCCCCCATACCCAACCCTTTCTAATGCAAAACCTAAATAATAACAAGCAAAACTCAAACCAATTTTTCTACTACTGACAAGTCTTTACTGTAGATGCTAATGTTCTCGCAAATATTCTCACAAATAATGCAAGATCAGAGAAACACCCTACCTGGACCCCCACCCCGTGAGACCACTGGGCCTCCAACGCCTCTCCCGTTTCATGTGAGCTTTTACCCTCCAATTACTGCGACATAATCAGAGGCCACCCACCACAGCTGGGATAAGAGCACAGACAGATCCTGAGCTAAACCCGGCGTGCCCTGGGGATGTGGCAGTTTTGGGGGTCGCAGGTAGAGCGACGGGCAGGTGGTGAGGCCAACACCTCTCCTGATCGACTCGCACGCCATTCCCACGCTTTGTGATGATGAGGATGGAGACTTCAAACCTGCTGTGCCCTCCCTCTGGTCACGAGAGCTGCGTGGGTTTATAGTTTGGTTTATAAGTATCATTAACCATTGCTACCCTAGGTAGGATTTCGTCATCTATTTTTACTGCGTATGATAATGGGATTTTAAGAATTCTCAGACAATAATTTTCATATTTGTGAAAAAAAATATGACAGACTGTAATTGAACGTATAAGCAGAGCATGGATATTTAAATTGGAATAACCTTCGCTTTAGAAAGTGCCAATTTTGGGAACACCCAGGACAGGAAAGTACCTTCCCAGGAGCACGGGGGTCTGTGCTGCCAGCTTCCCCGGCTGAACTCAGCTCTGCTCCGAGGGGCTGCCCACCCATGAGACGCACACAGCATTAAGGCATTCAAAAGTATAGCACAAGGAGTCCTCAAACATTTGCTTCAGTTATACATATTCTTTCCACATAGCAATGCTAAGATCCAGCCTGGCAGACAGCAGCCCTGATTCCACTTGAAAATCTAGGAATTTTTTTTTTTTTTTTTTTTTTTTTAAAAAGAGTGGAGTCTGTAAACCAGAAGAGTCAGGCTCAGATTTGCAGAATACAGTCACTTCTACCGTAATCTTTGCTTCTTTCCTGCCACAGCTAGGGAGGGACCCAAGACGCAGAGGTTTCGTTTGCATTATTATGCCGCGCGTTTCAGCGGAGAGGGATTCAGCCTCCTGGCTCAGACCTGTCACAGACGGAGCCCAAGCCGCAGAGCACCAACGCACACCCAGGCGTCAAAGCACGGGGCTGGAGGAAGAAGGGAATATCTGCATCGGCTGTCCCTGTGCAGACCCAGCTTTTCTAACACAGGGAGGAAACAAAGGGAAAAATATCTGCAGAATTAATAAATGCAACTTCCCACCTTCCCCGAGAGGAGGAACCCGGGGCTGAACTTCGGTGCCTGTTGCGATGCAGAGCAGGTACAGCCCAGGGCCGTGCATTTGTCTCAGCACTAATCCAAGATGAGGATTAACCCAAATGAGTAATTATGGCCCACGGTCCCTCGCCTGCTAATGGAGCACAATCCGACAAACCGGTGGACTGGATCAATAACAGAGTCTGCACTCTAGGTATCTTCTTGAAAGAGTCACTTATTTTGGCACGCTCGGTGTAAATAAAGGGAAATACCTTTGGCTTTCTCCTTCCTAGCTTAAATAACCCCGACAGCCTAAGCAAAAGTAGGGATAAATGGCAGGTATCGGGACAAAGACAAGCACATGGCTATTACTGGCAATAAGTCATCGCTTCAGACCCTGAATAAACTTTTCCAACAGGCGGTGAGGGACTGGTGTGGGATGTTATTCCAGCTGGGACAGACCATGTTGTCCCAGTTACAGTCTGAGTGAGGTTTTTTGGTAGGTTTGTCAAGCCTTAGCTCCACTTACCACATACAAAATCTGCACGGGATACACAGGTAGCATCAGGCACGTAAGAAACATCACTGTGGTCATTACACAGACAGACATAGCTTTTATAGATAAAATAATTGCAGGGCTCCACACAACGTAGTATTTGCTGGGTAGGACCAGGAAACCCTGTGGAGACTAAAGAAACTCAAAAATGGGAGCCCTGCCACAGCCCTACCGCACCCTGCCAAGTCCCTTCAGTCCCTTTCCTTCAGAATTTGACAAAAGGACAAAAATCGGATGTGTCCGTCCAACAGGCCACATGCTTTGATGATAAACTAATCAGCCATGAAACAATCAAAGGATGTTTTGTGCAATGCAAATGCGGTTGTGCTTTTATTACATGGATAACTAGATTGAGATAGGATCCACCTCAATACTTATTTATAGTTTTATCATAAAAGTTAACAACGAATACTGTTCTGAATTTACATGGTCTGTCTTCCCATTTATCAGTCAAGGGCAGGGATGTGATTTACAATTACACATATATTACGTTTATTGCTAATAGATTTTTTTTTTTTTTTAATTTTCATGTGGCCTTTAGCGAAGGCTCTGATGATTGAAAGAACTTTTTATAACAAACCCTGTCATTTAACCTCAAAATACACACTCCTATCTTGAAAACCCTAAAAAAAAAGAAAAACCACACAAGGAATGAGGTTAAGCTGCTATCTCTCCCTATCCTCCACACCATTAAACAAGCAGACAGACAGACTTGGGTCACTCCACCTCTTGGCAGTTCTTTTCTCCTCCCTATCTGGTCAGCATTAGTCCTCCTCCAGCGCTCAAGCCTGGGGAGGATGAGGTTTATGTGAGCGCAGCACGCGTGCCAGTCTGCTTTCCTATTCATCACGCTCTGGCATGAAGTCTCCTGATAGTTTTTGTTCATTTGTCCACAGACTCAAACAAAAAAAATGTGGAAGAGCTGAAAGGGAGATCGGGAAAGGTTAATTGGTTTTGTTGACCATCTGTTTGTGCTGTGAATAAACACTGAGAATAATGTGTAACAAATGGCATCTACAAGGATTAAATAAATCAATTCTGGGGATTAGAAATAACCTATGGGCTGTGTTAATGGAGCAGGAGTCCGTGTAACAAAGTCAGCCTTACTGAGCTGTAGAGTTTGTGACCTTTAGGGGGTAGAGGACCAAGGTTTCCCAGGAAGCCTGAGGTGAAATAGGAAAATGAAACAATTAGATGGCCAAGTAAAACTTGAGCAAATGTCTAGAGGAGTACAAATGGAGGACAGAGACTGGTCCCACCTGATCCTAAAAAGTAGTAACAAGCCTACAATCTCTTCTGGTTTTTATTTTCTTTGTCCCACCCCGTATTGAAGCAGTACTTTAGGAACTTAACTGATAAAAGTTAGCATTTTTAGGTTTTAATATTACTTGTTCCCTCTTCTCTTATCCTTTCCTTTCAGTTCTAGAAGAGCTCAATGCACCTCACTGAACATAAATTCCTCCCACTGCAGTCCATGATCCTTGTAAACCAAGATCACCCAGGCATTTCTTGAAACAAAACTTTGATTTGATAACCCATGATGTATTTGAACTACTGGACAAGAGAAATAATTCAAACTGGTAAGTGTTCCCCTTCAAAGACATCAAATCATTTAGGAACAGACATGAAGACCTTTGGGGAATCGTGGTTACCTTTATCTGTAGATATCCACCAGCAGCCATAGACAACACACATATGAAAAAAGTATCTGTAATGCACCTAAACCTCATATCTTGAATTCCATTGAGAAGTATGTATCTCAGTGCCAGGAAAAGAGGAATTCTTGACAAACAGGAGACCATGAAAGCTGCAGCATTCTCCAAAATGTGGAGAACAGAGAGAGCTCTTTGACTGAAAGGCCATTTTTAAACATCTCTGAGATGCCTTATCTGTTCAAACCAGTTTTGCACAATCAATGCATTATCTTGTCTCTATAGCACCAGTGCAAAGTGGCCCAAACCCAGAAAACTACAGAAAAATCAACAACTGAAACAATTCTAACTTTCTTCCAGTGAAATCGCCAGACCGCTGGGTGTTATGGAAATAACACCACACTGCTTCGCGTATAGATCTTTCTTGCTATGAGCAACATCAACCCTTACTTACAGCATCCTGCAGGTGTTTCTTTAACAATACCATGAAGACATGCTTGAATTCTTGTTTAATTAGCAGAACAGGGACACGCACCATCAGCCCTGTAGATACGCAGGCATGAAAACTGCTCAAGAATAGATCCCCAATAGGAAATTCTCTGCAGCGAGTAGCTCATTTTAAATTTTGCCTCAAAAGCCTGTTGAAGCTAAGTCAAATTTCACACCGAAATGAGAGGAAAGAGGGTCTAGGCTCCGGTAGCTGTGTTCCAGGTTAGCATTCTTGTGTGCTAGTGAGTACCGTAAGGATCTCCTAGTAACAATAGTATTAAAAAAACTCCTACTCCAACTACATGACGAGACCACGTAGACAGCTGTAATCAGCCCCACTAGACATGACACAAACATAACAGGAGAAAATTAAGTACAGTGGAATGTGTCTCCAGAGAACGGCGTTTCTTTTCTCTCGAGCTTCTTCCAGATTTACAGTCAGTATGAATGGCTGCAGTCTTAGAGTTTAAATTTATTCACGTGGAAGGAATCTTATAAAATTAAGAGGAGGAAATAATTCAAATATATTAGAAAAATCTCAAGGAAAACCAACAAGTAAAAAACCTAAGGGGAGAGAGAAGAAGTTTTATACTGACAGAATTCATATTAGAGAGCTTTCAAGCCTATTATTTTAGCTGAACTCCCATTGCTAATGCAGATAGAGCAGAAAGCTCAGCAGAGATGGATGTGCTGCCAGAGCCACAGATGACTTACAACAGGTCTTAAAAATATGCCCCGTTTCCCTGTAATAGACTGTCTGTTCCTGCACCCACAACCAATCTGAGTCACAACGCCGGCGTGGGGAGCGGGAGAGCCCTGACTGCTCCCCTCTGAATTTCATTTTCAAAATCGTAAATATCACTCAAAAGGAATAATATTTTTACATGAATCAGGTAGAATGAGTCACATAAATTTAAGTTTTTCCATCAGAAGACTTCATCAAGAGAGTTCAAGCACAGTGGGATCTCGGCATAACATCTTGCTTAAAAACACACTCATGGCAGCGTACATAGAAGAAGCTGTAGGTCCTAAACGTCCTTGAGAGGGAAAAGATAATCTGTAACAGGGAGGAATGGGCCATTTCTTTCAAATGAAAGAAATTCTGGATTTTGGACCTTTGCCCAAATTTTTTTGAGATAAAAAAATTTCTAATCTCAGAAAGGTTTTGGTAAACTGCCTGAATGAAATCTGTGGCCTTCAGCATGTTTGTGTAGACAGTGATAGTTTAAAAAAAAAAAAAATTATTTTGGAGTTAGTCCCCCAGAATGGGCCAAACTCCATATGAAGTGATGGTACCGGTTTTGGTAGGACTGTGGGGCACTGTGGTATGTGTTTCCTCACCAAGAAGGATGCAAGAACATTTGAAACACAACACCCATGCGGGAACCCGGTGAGATGGTCTGGTACATTGTTAGATGATTGATTCAGTTCAGCAGATTTTGTTTAAAAAAAATAAAAATATTTTGCTCAACATTTTCACAGAAAACTCCAGACCAGTCCTTGAAAACACTAACATAGAAAAATGAATTTAATAAAAAGCACTTCACAAGTTTAAGTGACATGCTTAGGTCTCCAATACAACTTTATCAAGAACTATTAGCTTAGAAATACGTACAAATACTCAGCGAACACGTTCTGAACATAGACAAGGATTGATGACTAATGATCAGTTTATTAGATGTGACAGCAGCTAACGCAGCGTCTCTGTGGCTCACACATTGCTCAAAGTGTCATAATTCCACCATAAACATGAGGAAAAATTACCGCATGTTGCCTGGATTCTTGGTTTTGCCCTTGGGAGCTCTCCACTTGCAGGGCATCTCTACAGCCTCACAGCACCCACTGGGGACCAGTGGCCCCAAGTTTTGTTCTACCAGGTCACTTCCATCATTTTGCCTACAACATTTCCTACCCAGAACACAACGGCAGCTCCTCTGACAGACAGCGCACGCTACACATAGCTGAGAGCCCTTATTCCCCCCACAAGCAACAAAATGAACCTCCCCCTTGCTGCTTGGAGCTCGTAATTAAGCAGACACATGGCAATAGCTTCAGAGTAACCTCGGTGTGAGCGCACCACCTTCTCCTGCAAATCCAGAGATCGGTCACATCCTGCTCATGCACAGAAGCCTCTGCTCCAATGCGTCGGGAAGTTGAGATTTACTTATTTCTTGTACACAATTGCACCAGAATTATTGATCCCAGGAGCAGATGTAACCTTTGAAAACTATACTTCTCAATAGCGCTCAGCAAAGAGAACAAATAGGATCTCAAAGAGCCACAAGCCTGAGAAATCCAGCATGAACGTAGAGTCCATTTTTAAAGTGTACGTAAAAATGCATTGCCATGACATCCTTTTGCCCCAGCCCTCTCAGTGAATCATTGGAAGCTTTACCTCTAGAAACAGAGCTCGGCCCTGACTTTCTGGTGTTTCTGGTTCCTTGAACCACTCTACCTGAAGACAAGTCTTCCATTTTTAACAAACCACAAGAATAGAAGATGCGTTTTAAACCCAGAAAGTTAAACTAGACAGTTCCACAAGATACGCTGGGAAACCCTCTAGTTGTGCACGACACTACATAGCCTGTTGGAAATGGACTGTCAGTGCAGATCTGTGTTCAAGCTGCAAAAAGAAGATGAAATAAAACTACATAACCAAAAGTGATGGGATTTTTCTTAGGAGCGAATTGAAAGAAATAAACTCTGATAGAAAACGCTATCTTAGATCCCTTTAAAACAGATTCCCTGGGATTTCTTGTTTATTTGTGTTAAGAATGGAACAACTTAGAAAGAAATATCACGTTCGATTTCGGTAAGCTCTAAACTTGCAAAGATCATGTCCAATTATCCCCTTTCAAGCAGACTATTGGTGTAAATTATGAGAGGGGTCTAATCTTTTGCACTTATCTGGAGCACTTAATTGGCGGATGTTAACTGTGCTAATCTTTGATGGGACCTCCCAAAGCAGCCCACATCTGCCTCGATCCTGCACTCCAGTTAACTCCTTAATTGCCATCACATTAACCAGCCTCCCCCTGCTTCTGCAGCTGCAGAATAATGCTCGCCAGAATGCGTAAATTATTCAGTGGCCTCTTAACGCAAAGATAAACTGCTAGCCTTAATATTTGCACCAGATGATATATCTTGGGTCTAATACAGCAAAGCCTCCAAGGATCCCCATTTTCACCCATTCCTTGTCCGATTTAATCTTATTTATGCACTAGTTTAAACCTCTCTGCCCTCATTGAATTGGTTTTGCTGATACTTAAGGATGTCCTGCAGGAAGCCTCAAGGTACATGGCCATCTCAAAGTAAAGATTTATTTTTGATCTGGATATTTATATTCTGAGTGTTTGAATAATCTTCATACTTGTATTTATCTTAACCAGAATCAGCAGCATTACACGCCACAAACTCACTGTCACCCACCTACTCCACCTGCTTACCTACTTCTGCAACCTCCTCGGCATACCCAGATCACCTGGAACTAGTGTGGGTTAACATCTCCCAACCTCGTCCTCTGTTGATGCAAAGGCTGGGACCACTGCAGCCATACAGGAACAGACCAAATTTCCTAATTCCCCTGTGTGCCAATGGAAGTCAAAGGTCGTCCTTCCATTTATGCTTTTGAATTTTTTTTTTTTTCCCCTCTGTCCTTTACCCTTTGGAAACATGGCCACTCAACCAGAAAATTGCAGCGAAATTATCCACAAGGTCTGAATTAACAAACTGATGTTCCTGGAGTTCAAACATGGACTCCCAAATACCAAACATTCAGATTTTGCAGTGAGAAGAAATAAACTGCTCCTGGAGCATGGAAATCGCAGCCCAGCCCAGCCCTTCCCAGGAGGAGTTATTCCAAAAGTTCTCTTCAGAAATTCATTTTTCTCTCTTGGCAATTACACAGCTCCTCTATATTTCACCTACAATTTATCTAAGTTAAATAAAGACTTATTTTGCATCTGTTGCCTATATACAGACCTAGATACATGTCACTATCGTGCCATCTGAGTTATTTCAAAACAGAGTTTATACCACTCAGCCATTCCCCAGAGGCACTACCTATCCAAACCTAGCCTTTCTTCCCTGCCAAATCCTAACAAAATAAGTTTAGAGCACAAAAGGAGCTTCAAGTTCCTCGTATTCATGAACGGAGGAACGCGTCGCGTTTGGCAGACCTCAGGATTGAAGTCTGCCAGATAAAGTTTCCCTTCTAACAACCACGAAGGAAAATCCCTTTCAGAAACCCCTTTCGTAGAAACTCTTCGTTTTCAGTCTGCTCGTGCACTGGCCTTTGGGATGTGAAGCACACTACGCAGGAGCAGGCTGGCATTTTAGTCAGAGAAAACCCGATCTAGTCAGAGGACGTGTCCACTTTCAATCACCATACAGAGCCACAGATGCGAGCCGCAAGCTTGCCACCCATGTTTGGTGTCAGGTTTGTTACTTTTGCTTTAGAATCTGTTTTTTTTTCTTTTTTAATGTCATCTCCTTTAATTCCTTTGAGCCCAGGGAGCAGCACTTGGGATGGTAGCATCGGCGGTGAGCCCACGACAGTGAGATCTATTGGGTTTCTTCATTTCCTGGACATAATTTTTCTTTACGCCTTTTCGCTAGATGAATTCTTTGTTTGCACCTCACCTCGTTCCCCAACACAACGTTCCTTTGGTCAGACTCAACAAGCAGCCTGCCTCTGGTAACCTGTGAAAAATCACTTGTCAATGGTTTTGCAAATTTTTGAAGGACGCTAAAGAAGAAAAGTAAGTTTAATTCCTCAGGATTGCTTCGTAAGCTGTGCCAAACCCTTAAAGAAATTATCTGAGAAAGGAGCAAAAAAAGGCAGGTGTGAAATCTATTCAACCTCCATCAAGTAACAAGAGGCTGAAACAGCCCACAACAAGCCAGAGCCGCAGGTACAGACCCGCAGAGCCTCATCCACTCTCTGGGACACCCAAATGCAAGACCTGTGTTTAAATTTGAAAAAGAAAGACTTTTTTTTCTGGAGCAGAGCACAAGGGCCAGAGGAGGGGAATGGGAGGTGGCATTGCAGGGAGCTAAACAGGTCCAAAACTCAGATTATGTATGTTGGGAACAACACTAACCCGTGTTCCTTAAACAACCCCTGGCTGAGGCAACCGGCACCCAGAAAGGGATGGAGAGGATTAAAAACAGCTACTTCCAATTTTCAGGTTTCCATAAAACTTCTCTTCAAAGATCCAGGCTAAACCCCATCTCCTGAAGAGGCTTCTCTGGGGTAGCGTTCACAGGATTGAATCAAGTCATGTTTAGGTAGCAGTATTTGTTCAAAGCCGCGTTTCCAAAGTAATTTCTTCTAATGAAATTCCAATCCATGTAAAACAAAGATTTAAATATTCTGCCTACAGATCATATTGTGCAACAAAAACACATTTATCTTGCATAATGAAGGTTTTTTTTTAAAAAAAAAAAAAAATCTATTCCCATCTCCCACTGAGAAAAGATTTCATACATCCTTTCCACGTATGTCAAAAATTGTGAAAGGATGGGGATTTTTTTTATCCTGTGTATTATTAAACATAATAGTCAGCCACCTCTAGAACCCATCATTGATTGAGATAAATGAAGCTATTTAAAAAAAAAAAAAGCCTAATGAAGTCTCTTTGGTGCCTCTGAAACTCAGCAGTAAAGATAAATGAGAAACAATTTCTTGATATCCATTACTTTAAATTACAGATATCAGCCCTGATGCTGTTCTCAAGGTTTATTGAATTTTCATAGAATATCATCAAATTCTACATTCCGCACGTGTAATTGAAACCCCCAGACCAACGCGGTTTTCTCTGGTGTCAAGTTTAAAATGCAGAGAAGATCACCTCTGCCGCACCTGGACCGCCGATTGCCACCGCAGCCGATGCGACGCTGCAGCTGAACCGCACGCTCTGCGTCAGCAGGATGCAAAACAGGAGAACTTCACCTCTGCTCTCGCTGTTTATTTGCCAGCCCAAGTGTCTGGCAATTCTCATTGCAGATTTAGCTTTGCCGCAATCTTTCTCAGGAGAATTAGTTTCTATTTAGCCCAGTGCTGGTTTGTGTAGTCAGTATTGCCAATGGTTTTGGATTCATAGGGAGGGAAAAAATTTAAAAAATAAAGGAAAAAATTTACAAGTCAGGGCCTCAAAATGACGTTATTGGCTTAAAATTAAAATTATTTTCCTTTTGCTTGCTCTGCAATTTACCTGGTGCTCTTTCTGCTCTCCTCAAAAGACTAAACGCGAACAAACCGCAGGGTCCTCTCCTCAGACGTGGTATCTACGCATCAAACCAAAGCCAAAGGACCCAATATTTCCAGCTGGCCAGGCTCTGCCCACGAAGGCCATGGATTTTGAGCACCTCCAAATGATGGGCTTACCGCTCGCTGGCCTCGTGTGAGACAGGCACTGCCACCCTATGCCTCTTCCCGCTGCCTGAAGATCCCACTCGGGCATAGAAGTATAATCAAGTATATAATTCAAAACGGAGACCCTAATTCAACGCAGGGATAACCCGCTGGGTCAGTCCAGGCCCCCTTTCCCTTGTAATTGCCGAGGATTGCATTAAAGAGCTGGCAAGCAGCATGCAGCGCGGGGGTCTCGGCCTCGCGCCTGCCGGGGTCTGGTTTGGGGACAATTCGAACGTAGTTAAATCCTTACCTTGTGACTTCCCTGCTGTTCCCCTGGAGGGGCAACCCACGACATCTCCTGCTGCTGCCGCCCTCAGCCTAAAAGCATCCTTGGTTTTCCTCCTCTGTATTGTAGACACGGAGCAAGACTTGCAAATATCTCAGCAATCGGGAGAAAGTTAATGACACAGCAGGAGGAGGCTGTTGGATTTGTCTCTTACGGTTTTAGTATTTGCTTTATTACATTGGTATGGGGGTAGGAGAGCTGCTAGTGGGTAATTTAAATTTAATCATTTATTTTGACACTTTTAACTAGAATGCCAAAAATACCCGCAACTGAGAAGCGGCGCTTTATTGTGCGCTGCCATAAACCTACGTTACAAAAAATACTCCTCTTTAGTCTACTTTGATTTGTCTTCGAGTGAGAGCCAAAACATCGTACTGCTTACATTTAACGTGGCATTTTATCTATAAACTGGAAAAGGATCTAAAGCTCATTATAATAATCTCTAAAAACGTTAAATTTTTAACTTCACAACATTTTACAAGAACGGGAGAAATAAGAACTTAATCAGGGCAAGGCTAAGGTTCAGGACTCTACCATAAGGAATCTTTTGGATCTAAAAAGCCTTCTGCATGGTAGAAAATAAGATGTTGTTCTATTAAGTGTAACCCATTCCTTAATATTGTCCGTTATCTTGCTAGGTCTGCCTGAAAATCTTGAAGTGATAGTTGCAGTAGCCTTGCTTTTTCTTTTTTAATCCTTGCACACTCAGCTGGGTATCTGCTTCTTGCATAAGCTTCCTAAAGCTCATCTCATTTTAGAAGTTAAACCCCAGATAGAGGGTTTTTTAATTTCTTCGGCTCAAAGTGCCTTGCAAAAGGCTGGTGCTCTGAACTGCTGACAGCTGTTTCATCTTCTGTCTTTTAATTGCACAGACTGCTTACAGATCTCCAATGAGATAAATCAAAGCAGCACCTTCCGGAGCCTACTACAATAGCTAACAAAAGCAGCCCACCACGACTGGAAATTGGAAACAATTTCTATCTTTTCCAGGGACTCCATTGCATGTAGACCTGATAGCACTGGGTGCATGCTACCATAGCTGTATCAGCTTCTGGTGTCGCAGAGACAGGGAGGACAGAAAAATCTGGCATTCAGCACACCCAGCCCAGATATACTCAAGGATTTGGAATAAGTTAGGGTTGTAATCGCAGAGTCTATTTGGGGAGGGACAGTGTGAGAACAGAACAATATTGGCAGTTCACTTTGCGTATTTGCTCAAGGACCATTTCTAGAAGGAACCTTGACATGGGATTAGCCACTAATATATTTTACAATAAACTAATCCCTTTGACACAGATCTTCAGCCTTCCTTTTGAGCAGATGAGACACGTTACTCTTCCACTTCTGCACCAGGCTGGGCTGAAAGCACTTGCTGGCTGCGTGCTCTCAGCTGTGGTGCATCATGGCCAGCTTCTCCCCACATCTGCTTCTCAGGAGGGCTTCATACAGCCACCCACAGCTCTTCAAAACTAAGTCCCTTTATACCAGCCTGTCCTCCAGCAGCTTAATCCCAAAGCACCTAAAGCGATCTTGAAAAGCTGTGTATTTATATACACCAGGTGGTCTTCTGAACACTTCATGAGTAAAACCAAAAACAAACCAAAAAAAGAAAAGAAAACCCAAACCCCACACACATTACGTGCAATCTACAGGGCGACTTTTGTAAGAATTGTCACAATACAGCGGCTTTCCATATTACGAAGATTTTCTGTAAGGAAGAAGCAAGATTTGTGTTAATCTGGCAGTTTTGCGGTCATGGGAGAAAGCTAAATTGTCTGTGTTTCAGTGATAATCTTGTGTCAGTGAACTGGTTAATGCAGTAAAAAAAAAAGAAATCTGTAAATGGGAGTTTGTAACCTCCTGCCTGCTCAGGAGCTGGCTGTTAAAGATGCATCTGCTGGAAGCGCACGAGGGGGGAAAGCACTGAACCAGCTCAACATTTAAGCAGAGGAGCTCTCACCCCGCCGCAGGGAATTTAAGTGCTTCCAGCACTGGAGGGACCCATTGACTTTACTCTGTGGGTTGCCTGTACTTATAAGCACTTTATCAAGAGACTTGCTTTATTCCCTCCCTGCCTTTTTAGTTTTTAGTTATCAAGAGCGCCCTGTGATTTTTCTGAGTCCAGTGATGTAATCAGGAAAAATCAGCGCTGAACAGAGGCGATGCGCCTACAGGTACATCAGCCAGGAGTGCTCCAGCACGTGCTCGACTCGAGGGGAGGCAGGAACACCAGGAAAGCCACAGGCACAGACCAGAGACCCTGCAATTCCCTCCTAACTCAGAGGGGTCTTGGGGTGACCACCCTGCAAACCCCCCTGTTACCAGCAACAGGGACACTCAGGGTTTCACTCCCTGTCCCCTGCCACCCCAGGGTTATTCCCACCTCACAGGTGAAGCACCCCAATGGAAAATGAAAAGACCATTAACACACACTGGGGGAAGGAAGGGACAACCCTGTATTTTTTACTGCAGTTTGCAAGTTTGACGTCCCCAAGCTCCCTGGATCATGGGGCGGTGCGATCCACCCAGAATCACAGAATCATTTGGTTGGAAAAGACCTTTAAGATCATCCAGTCCAGCCGTACCTGTCCACTACTAAACCATGGCCCTAAGCACCTCGTCTGCCCAGCTTTTAAATACCTTCAGGGACGGGGACTCCACCACTGCCCTGGGCAGCCTGGTCCAATGCTTGACAGCCCTCTCCATGAAGAAGTTTTTCCTAATATCCAATCTCAACCTCCCCTGGCACAACTTGAGGCCATTGCCTCTCGTCCCATCACTTGTTACTGGGGAGAAGAGATCAACCCCCACCTCACCACAACCTCCTCTCAGGCAGTTGTAGAGGGCGATGAGGTCTCCCCTCAGCCTCCTCTTCTCCAGGCTGAACAACCCCAGGTCCCCTGGCTGGGCACCTGTGCTCTGTCTCTGCTTTCAAGGGCTCAGCAGCCCCTGGACATCACGGTGAACAGCAAAGGTGCTACTGAGACATCCACCATCTATCAAAAGCTTCCTATCAACTTCAGTGAGCTTTGGTCCATGGTACTATAAGAAAATACAAAACCCCAGCCCCCAAGGACTATGAGACTTTACTAGATTTAAAAATAAAATAAGATAAAGCTGTATTTTAAGGAAGAACAGAAAAAGGAAGCAATGAATTAACAAATAATGATTGGTCTATTAAATATTGTTATCAGATTATAAAATGTTAATCCACATTACAGTACCTCCAGAATCCCAGCTGTTTGAAACTATGTCACGAATAGAAATTAATATAAACAAATCCAAACCCAGCAATCAACAGCTGAATTTTCTTCCTGGACTATTTAGAACTAAGTAATTAGGAGAGAGACACAACTTAGAGCAAATGGAGAAGGATCTCGAAATATCTGTCCCCATTAAGAGATTTTGTATTTGCATCCCAGAAACAAAATAAATCAGGCCATGTCCTTAGCTGGTATAATGTGATGCTGTCTCATTGATTTCAATAAAGTACAGCAGCTTAAAGACTCTGGGTCCTTTGGCATAATCCTTGCATTTAAACTCAGTAAATCAAAATAACTCCACTGATTTCTGTGGAGTTGCTGATCTGCCTTTGGGTAAGCTGGAGGAGAGCCGGGAACTCTCTTTCAGAGGGATTAGCACTGCCTCATAATTCATAAGAGGTTATCCCCAGGATGGAGACTCTAGCGTGATCTGCAGGGAATGAGGAACTCTTCCCCCCTCCAATTCTCTCTTTTCTGGGTGCACATTGCCCCCACACCCATGTGCTGCTGACCCTGGCACCCAGCAAATGCTCCACTTGCTTTCCACGAAGCTCCATCTCCCCTACCTTCACTGCTGGTTTCTTCCCCAGAACATGGCCTCATGAGGGAGTCAAATTTTGACTTTTTTTCTGGATCTGTGTTTCCCTAAATCCCTACCCACGATATATCACTGCTAATCAAGCTGCTGCCTGCCTCCTATGGCTCTTCTGAGAAGTTATTACCCTTCCAATTCATCACCGAGCCGAGTTAATTCAGGCAATCTTCCTGATCCATGGCCTTGCACACTCAATTGCGATATTTCATGTGATATGATATTTCTCTATAATAATAGTTTCACCCTTTGAAGACTCAGATAAAGGACACCAAGACATTTTCAGTAATTAGTGTTGCAGTAAGATTCAACATCCCTTCTCGGTAGCCGAGAAGAGAAGAGCTACTCCAGCAACACCATCTTTGACACACGGTGACTGAAGGGGCACGCGGAGGGGAAACAAATCAGAATTTCTATTTGGGTTCTCTTTTTGCAAGAGAACCAACCCTTTTGAACCTGAGCTATAAACATGTTGACTGTTTTGTTTTCCAGAAATATTGCCTGGGATGCAGGCAGGGCCAGGAAATCTCTGCAGGAATCTAATCCAGGTTTCTGTGCCGGCTGGGGAAGGTCAGCTCACCCCATACATCCTTTGATTTCTCCACAGGTAGGGTGGGAGAGTGAGGAGGGAGAGCTGCTGCTTCCCCCTCCCCCTCCATGGGAAAAAAAAAAAAAAATACCCCAAAAAACCAAAAGAACCCCATAGAACTTGAGCACTGTTGGTGCTCGAATCTTTTTTTAAAGCAGCCAAAAAGTTTTATGTTTTTCAGAAGGTACGTACTGGGCTCTAACATTTGGATTAAAACGCGTTTGGGGGAAAAATTGCTAATATTCAAATGCATTTTAAAGACGTTAATGGAAGGAAATGTAGGTTCCTTGATCTGCCTAGGAAAAGCAACTGCCTCCAAATCTATTTGCAGCGATGCAACATTTTCACTACTATCAGCAATGCAGAACACCAAGGTGCAGCCTTATGGAAATGTGAACACACTACAAAACTGCATTCTGGAAAAAAAACCCAGAGACGTTTTCAAGAGCAGGCAAGTGACTTGAGAGTATGAGTCTCAGTCTTCTGATAAGCAGGTACTTACTTGAATTTAAAAAAAAAAAATCAAAAGAGATTCTTTAGCAAAAGTCAAGAAACACCCGAGTTTCTGACAATCATACATCAAAAATGAACAGCTGCTGATGGGATGCCTTCAGGAACCGCTGCGATGCTCACCATTCTGCCCTCACACCTTTGAGCTTAAACACTTTGGAGACCATAAGGAACAAAGTTACACACTCATTCTGAAAATTATGCACATGGGAATTAGAAGGAGAGGTCACATTTGGGCACAACCTCAATTAACCACAGCAACGGGTAAGAGGAGACTAACGGGGAAGAATCAGAGATAAATTTCATGACCATTTACCCAGTTTCCTGCCCTCTGCCCACCCCCAGCATTTCCCCCTTCCTCAAATACCATCAGTTTGCCTCTGCAGGGCTGGAGAAAGAGAGAGAAGCCACTGAAAACAGATTTATATCACAGCCAACAAATAAAACAGACTCTCTGGCATGCACTGGAACTGCAAGAACTTGCCCCAGCTCAACTATTTGCAGACACTGGCTCCCTTAAAAGTGATGCTGATGGAGTCAATGCAGAAAATCACCTCCCCGATCCCGGCGCGGAGCATTACTTTTGTAAATTACAAAAAGACACAGTGGCTAATAGGATCAAGACCCGGAGTGCAATAGAAGAAGAGAAAGGACAAATGAGTGATGTCTAATATAAAGTGCAGTTGTGTTTGCTCTTCACCACCTGAAGGCAGCTAGCTGCTTCACAATATTGCCTGCATTTATAAGGTCACCGGGTTCTCTCCTAACACAGTTACGAGAGTGCAATTGCCATTAATTTCAATAGAAGTTTCAAACATGCAGCAGCAGCAGCAAAATAAGGTCTTAAAATTCCACCTGTCCTTCAAGATATTTATTGTTCTAGAGGGCGAAATCCACTGCAACACGCTGTTATTGTTGAAAGCCAAGAGAGAAAAAGAGATTCTGCTTTATCTAGCAAAACCAGGGAGAAATGTGGGCTTTCCTGTAGTACTGAATACGGTGTTTAGGGAAGGCGAGCATTACAGTGTTGAGATGAACTCATCTAACACTAAAAAAAAAAAAAATCACCTTTTTTTAGACTATATTTGCCATCACTCCCCCGAACGGCTATCCAGAACAGCTTCTTTCCCAGCGTCGTTGTCCACATATAGACTCCGCCTAGCATTCCCCTAATGAACTACTCCATCAAAAAGATGTAGGATTAACCAGTCTGTGGCTCTTACGCAATGCCCTATTTAACTGGAAACTATGGCATCAGGAAGCTTTAATGCAACTTTTCTTTTTCCTAATAACAAGCAGTTCCTCTGACAACTCGGAAGATGCAGAGCAGCGGCCGTAGCCTCCCCGTCCATTTGCAGGGCAAAAAACAAAATAAATGTTTTAGGCTTCTAACTTCTGCAACCGGAAGTACTCTGCTCTTAAAACTGGACTGGGAAATATGGTTCAAAAGCAAGCTAGGTTGTAGTGCACTAACTCTTAAATATGTTACTTGGACCTATTAATATATTTTACAGCTTTTAGTTACTGTTTCAGAAAGAGCGAGTTTGTTACCGTAAACTGCATAATCTGTTACTTTCCATCTCTCACCAGCACTGATTTGCTTTTCTAGGTAGTTTGCATAAAACACCAAAACATAGAATCATAGAACGCTTTGGGTGGGAAGGGACCTGTAGAGGCCATCCAGCCCAACCCCCTGCAGGGAGCAGGGACATCTTTAACCAGATCAGGTTGCTCACAGCCCCGTCCAACCTGACCTGGAATGTTTCCAGGGATGGGGCCTCCACCACCTCTCTGGGCAGCCCCTTCCAGGGCTTCACCACCCTCAGTGTAAAACATTTCTTCCTTCTATCCAGCCTAAATCTGCCCTCCTTTAGTTTAAACCCATCAGCCCTTGTCCTGTCACCACAGGCCCTGCTAAAAAGCCTGTCCCCATCTTTCCTCGAGGCCCCCTTGAAGCACTGCAAGGCCGCACTAAGGTCTCCCCGGGGCCTTCTCTTCTCCAGGCTGAACAGCCCCAACTCTCTCAGCCTGGCCTCGTAGCAGAGGGGCTCCAGCCCTCGGAGCATTTCTGTGGCCTCCTCTGGACCCGCTCCAACAGCTCCATGTCCTTCTTGTGCTGGCATTTGCTCAAGATCCATTGCTAGGGAGAACAGGCAGGTACTGATGCTATGGTTACCTCCAAATTTACACCTTTTTACTGGGGTACTCACAAGTTCGCTGTGTGTCCTTCCTACAGCTGTCAACGCCTGGCCGCAGGAAATTAAAAGTGTCTTTGGGCTTTAAGTCAAACAGAGCACATAACAAACCAAAACAAGCGTCTGATGTTTTATTCTAATGAACCGTTTCTTTCTTTGAAGCGTTCTTATGTCTTCCTGGGTTATAATTTAAGAAAACCAGTTCTGAAGGAAATGAAGGCATTATAATAGGTACCTCTGTGCAAAGCGCTACGGATGAACAGAGAGGAGAGACAGGAGAAGGAAAGGGGAGGCTGAAAGTGTTGTGATTTTGTCAGAGCTCCATTATACCCCACAGGTGAAAGGGTGCCTGCTTTCCAGTCACCCAGCCTCAAAGGGCTCTGGCAGCACAAATGGGAGCACAGAACACAGCACCAATGGCACTGGTACGCACGCAAGGAGGGTCTGTGAGCATCATTCTCATTTTCTTGCTCTGCAGCGCAGTAACCCCCCAGCAGATACATGGGGGGACACTGGATGGAGCAAAGCAACACATTTAAAGATGCTGGTAAAAAAGGCAATAGCAAAAGGCCTTTTTGTCCTGCAGACCTAAGGAGGTCTGTGGACCACCTTACTCCAACTTCTCACATGCTCAGCAACCCGTGAA
This sequence comes from Balaeniceps rex, assembly GCA_013401315.1. NCBI lineage: Eukaryota > Metazoa > Chordata > Aves > Pelecaniformes > Balaenicipitidae > Balaeniceps > Balaeniceps rex. Next base: position 40,280 of record VYZW01001061.1, on the reverse strand, counting down.
ACCCAGACATGGGTACATACGATCTCATGATGCAGCTGCATCAAACAAAAATTTTAAAAAAATAAAGTCGATTGAATGCCTCTCCCACTAATGAAGAGCTAGCTAAGCCACAACTACATGCAGTCAAATACCAAGATACCACCTGCAGCACTGAAACCGGAGCTGCTGTCGGCGATGACACCCCGACAAACTGGATTTGGGGACCTCCAGTTCGAGGAGGACAGAAAGGCAGCTGCTGTGTGCCGAACGCGCAGCCACAACCCAGAACAACTGCGGTGTTTAATCTTCTCCAGGCACAGCTACTACTAGCACTACTCTGATATTTAAGATTAGGGTAACATTCAAAAACACCACTCAACCAGCATTTTGTCCCAGGAAACTCACTTACTTTCTTTTACTATTTTCTGTCTTTTCCCCACGAAACAACATTGCAGTGAAAACCACAACTACCTTAGCCACAAGATATACAACGGTGCGTTTAATTGGCAACAAAAGAAGAGAAATGAGTTTATGTCCTGCCACATCTCCAAACGCGTTCGCACTCAGACACTGCAGTGAGCAGTAACAGCAATGGAATAAGCCACCTCTGCGGCAGGTTAACTTTACCCATATTAAGGGTTTCAGCTCCCATCTGTAGCTTTATTGGTACAACATCCAAGCACAACCCAAGCCCACCTACACACCTACGCTGCCAAAGGAGGAGGACAGCAGTGGTAGGCGTAACAGATCTTGCTTTAACCTACCAGCCCAGGTACTGATTACAATGATGTTGAGGCTGCACAAACGTTGGCATGGATAAATGTGCCCACGTGCACTGGGAGGACTCACGGTACTGAACGCCGGGCTCCCGCAGCTGCAGCATCCTTGGCGCTGAGCATGTGGCTGTGGAGATCCAGCTCAACTCAAGGCAATCGCATCCTCAGCTGAGGCATCACACTGTGTTACTCAGCAGTAGGTAAATCCGTTGACACACCCCAAAAATCAATGGATTTACTACTGCCAGTTACGACTAACCCAGCTGAACCAATCTGAGATACTGTATTTGGGAAGCAGATAGGATAACTCCCTGCAGAAGGTCGTACAAATAGCAGGTGCGCTGCCATTTATTCCCGGCTTACTCCCTGCAAAAAAAAAAAAAAAAAATCAGCGGGAAAGTTTCCAGCCATCAATGCTGAAGTTTAAAACAGGGCCAGCTGGAACCGGGATGATGCAGTGCACTGGGAAAACCCAGCCCAGCCAAACCAAAGCCCAGATGAAGGGTTTGTTATTGCCAGCGGGGCATCACAAAGACTGTCAAAGACAATGAAAACACAAAATTCAAATAGACTGTCTGTTTCCCTAAACACATGAAAATCACTCTAGTTCCATTATTAATACACTTGGGCTCATTTGTCAAGACTTTCACAAAAATGAGTTGAAAACCAAGAAAACCTCCAGCATTTTTATGATAATGCTGGTAAGTCTGTGGGATGGAAGATTAGGCTGCACACTGTGCGTCTTCCCAGCAAATCCCTCCCCACCATTTTAGATTATTTTAAATCAAAATGAGGAGAAAAATGAGCTGTTTAAAGCATCAGTAAACAAACAAAGGCCTCTTACTAGTAGGCCTTTATCCTCAATTTATGCCGCTTTTATATTTTGTTTTATATGAAAATGTAGTGCCTTTAGCCCTCCAACTCTGCTACTGCTGCTTTTAACACTTTTACCCATTCAGACAATCATTTATTTACCATTTCTATTTTTGTTTTCAATTCAAGATGAATGTAATCTTTTATCAGTTATTTATTTAGGATTTCAGTAAATTGATTTTTCCCTTATATGTGCACTGCACAGCTAAAACATTAAAATAGATGAATCCCATTCTGCTCATTTATTTGATTTTCTCTCCCCGCTCATTGAGTTTCCAAATTCTCCTTCTGCACCTGGCAGCTCTTTTGCAGCACCTCTCGATGCACCGGGGTGCGCACAGCACCCAGCGCTGCACAATGCCAACCTGGTCTTTGAGGTGCTATTCTAATAGCAATAAGTTGTAGCACCAGAGAAGGTGGGTGAACTTTAGGCTGCACGTGAACAGTGCAAATATTATGAGTATTATGTGAATATTATGAATATTATCAGCCCTGGGGTGCCCAGAGTATTCAAACGGCCCCACACAGCCCATTTTCCCAGCAGTTTGCCCAGTCATAGAATCATTTGGTTGGAAAAGACCTTTAAGAACATCCAGTCCAACCGTACCTGTCCACTACTAAACCATGGCCCTAAGCGCCTCGTCTGCCCAGCTTTTAAATCCCTTCAGGGATGGGGACTCCACCACTTCCCTGGGCAGCCTGTTCCAGTGCTTGACAACCCTCTCCGTGAAGAATTTTTTCCTAATATCCAATCTAAACCTCCCCTGGCACAACTTGAGGCCATTGCCTCTCGTCCTATCACTTGTTCCTTGGGAGAAGAGACCAACCCCCACCTCACCACACCCTCCTCTCAGGCAGTTGTAGAGGGCGATGAGGTCTCCCCTCAGCCTCCTCTTCTCCAGGCTGAACAACCCCAGGTCCCTCAGCCACTCCTCACAGCACTTGTGCTCCAGACCCTTCCCCAGCTCTGTTGCCCTTCTCTGGACACGCTCCAGCACCTCCATGTCCTTCTTGGAGTGAGGGGCCCAAAACTGAACACAGCACTCGAGGTGCGGCCTCCCCAGTGCCCAGTCCAGGGGAAGGATGACTGCCCTGGTCCTGCTGGCCACACTATTTCTGATACAAGCCAGGATGCCGTTGGCCTTCTTGGCCACCTGGGGACACTGCTGGCTCATGTTCAGCCGGCTGTCGACCAACACCCCCAGATCCCTCTCTGCCCAGCAGCTTTCCAGCCACTCTTCCCCAAGCCTGTAGCGCTGCATGGGGTTGCTGTGGCCCAAGTGCAGGACCCGGCACTTGGCCTTGTTGAACCTCATGGAATTGGTCACAGCCCATTGGTCCAGCCTGTCTAGGTCCCGCTGTAGAGCCTTTCTACCCTCAAGCAGATCAACGCTTCCACCCAGCTTAGTGTCATCTGCAAACTTGCTGAGGGTACACTCGATCCCCTCGTCCAGATCATTGATAAAGATGTTAAACAAAACTGGCCCCAAAGTCCAGGTCTTCCACCTTGGTTTGAACCTACCCCAAAAGCTGAAAGGGATTCTCCCCAAAACCCACAAAGTTTTCTCTTTATCAGCCTGCAGGAAAATAACAAAATGCTATTTTGCAGCCTTTTTCTCCACCCATTACAAATGCAAACACATATGTGCTCATCTCTCTACTTTCATCTCCTCAAGCCTGGCACGTACTCAAGAGACCACGAGAAGAGAGACTTGCATGGCATGCTGGAGGGGAAAAAATAAGTGCATTAAGGAAACGGTGTAATAAATCCACACCTGTCAGGGAAAGGTGCCCACAGAAACAAACCGCTCATGAGCGGACTGTTTCAGTCAGTTTTTCAAAACTTCCCCCAAAGTGATAGAAAATGAGACAGAGACGGGCAAATAACAAAGGAAAAACTGGAATGCAAATGTCCCGACGCAGTCCTTTGCCCAAATTCTCCTATGCATTTTCTCTACAGCCTCAGATGAGCTGATGCTTTCTTTCCCTCTTACCAGCTCCTACACATCATAGAACACTTTGGGTGGGAAGGGTCCTTTAGAGGCCATCCAGCCCAACCCCCCTGCAGTGAGCAGGGACATCTTTAACCAGATCAGGTTGCTCACAGCCCCGTCCAACCTGACCTGGAATGTTTCCAGGGATGGGGCCTCCACCACCTCCCTGGGCAACCCCTTCCAGGGCTTCACCACCCTCAGTGTAAAACATTTCTTCCTTCTATCCAGCCTAAATCTGCCCTCCTTTAGTTTAAACCCATCAGCCCTTGTCCTGTCACCACAGGCCTTGCTAAAAAGCCTGTCCCCATCTTTCCTCTAGGCCCCCTTGAAGCACTGCAAGGCCGCACTAAGGTCTCCCCGGGGCCTTCTCTTCTCCAGGCTGAACAGCCCCAACTCTCTCAGCCTGGCCTCGGAGCAGAGGGGCTCCAGCCCTCGGAGCATTTTTGTGGCCTCCTCTGGACCCGCTCCAACAGCTCCATGTCCTCCTTGTGCTGAGGGCTCCAGAGCTGGACGCAGGGCTCCAGGTGAGGCCTCACCAGAGCAGAGGGGCAGAATCCCCTCCCTCGACAAGCAGAGAAGCTTCCATAACTCACTGTATGGACTCGCTGAACACAGCGGAGACCCGATGAGAGCTAATGGGAGCCCAAACCAAACACCACATTTAAAACTTCTATTTTATCATGGTCAAGTCAAAAAAACAAAACCAAACCTGCACTCTGCTGTCAGCATGTACACACCGCACCAAGCGGAGGTGGCCTCCGCGTTGCTCCACTCTCCGCCATGACGTAGGGTTCAAATGAATGACCATCTCTTGGCCCAAACCCCACGTCCCCTGCAGCACTCAGCACCCAGGGAGCCACCAGCATGTAACACGCTCAGCAAAACTGTTAAGTCACTGTAAAAAACCCCTTTATAATTTTCCCTGTTGAAGAGCTTAAGTCTCTTCGTTCTGTTTTAATGGAGTAATTTATCACCCGATTCCTTTTAAAAGTAACTAATATAGATAGATTAGATAGTAAGACGTGATACATAAAGAATAATAGTCCATTATTAATAATAAGTTTCCAATATATTATAATTTTGTGTGATTGATTAGAAAGTCCGTTGTTTTACTCTAACATCTTTTTAAAGAGTTCTCAATATCAGTTCAAGATTAAAAAGTTAAAGGAAGCTTAATCATCAGTTCTAAATGTAACTCGGAAGAGTATTGGATTCGGGAGCACTTGAAATTGTCATCTGGATTCTCGGACATCGAAGGGGGGAGCATTTTATTCACCGCCCTGTTTCAGTATCACTGCATCCCAGTTGGTTCATCAATAGAAAAGTCTTTCCCAAAGAACAGAAGAAAGAATCAGTTTGAGTTAAAACAGGTAGGACCGATCCAGCTGCTCGCGAAATTACAATTTCTTCATTTGTCTTTAGTGCGCAGCATCTCTCCTGTGTCTATTAACATCAGTGGAGACGTGCTCTTACAGACGGCCAAGAGTTTCATTTATAGATATTTCTAAAGTATACATTCGATCAGGATCTAAGTAGCATTCCAGCACAGAAACACCTGTGCATCAATGCACCACAGTAATGAGACATGAAAAAAATGGCAAGTCAGTCCAGAAAAAAAAAAAAAAAAAGAGAGGGGAGAAAAAAAAAAGGAAAAGAATCTATTAATAGATTCATTTGTACCAAAACATAGTCACCTTGTCCACAGCTATAAAGTCCAGAGCCAGAGTTTTCCAGGGTCTTACAGAAAGTTACTTATTTATTACACCGCAATAAATCAGTTAACCTCTGCGATGCCTCAGCCCAGCTATTCAGCACGTGCTGCACACCCGCATGAGGAGCGCTGCAGCAGCTTCTGCTTCCAGGCACAGAAATTATGAATACATTCAGCTTTGGTGTAGTTCTAGTGACCTTGATTAAACCTGAAGAAAATAGGCTCTCCAATGAAACTAAGCATGTATTACAAGAAATACTTTTTAACCTCTATTCTAATTCAGGCATTTTTAAATTTCAGCCCGAAAACCAACTCCAATCTCTTTCATGAATGATAATTCAGTGGGATACACTGCAAAAACAATCCTGCACCTGGCTGCCATTATCTCTCTGAAAAGGAGATTTTCAACCAACAACTCACAATAAAAATCTAAGCTGTCAATCACAGAGTAGTCAGTAGTTTAAGGTCAGAAACTTTGGATAAATGGTTTATGTGATAAGTAGCAGTAGCCTGACTGCAGACACCTCCTGCCCTCTCCGATGTGGGACCCTGGTGCAGGGAGCTGCACGCCTCCCGGGCTGCCGAGGGGGCAAGGAGGGGCTCCAGCCAAAATGCCAACAAGCAAATCGCTTGGTTGCCTTCCCTCCTCTGCAGGGGAAGCAGCTGCAGTATTTCTGCAAAAGGCAAGGAATGCAAACGGCGAGGACTTGATCTTCCCGAGCACCAGGTACCTGCACACGCGCTCCCAGAGACACCACCCAGGGCAAGAGCAGAAAATGAGTTCATGTTTCAAATGATGAAATTAATACACTGGCAATAGAATATGCAATTTCCTTGTTTATTGCCTTTCAAGTCGATCCCATCGCCAGAGGTTGGCATTTTAACAACAGGGAGAAAATTAATTTGGCAGAATTTTAAAGCGGCCCCATTAAGTCGCAGGGACCTCTCGGCTCCGCTGCTGTATCCCAGAAAAGGATGAGCCCTTTCCTTTTCCATCCTTTCCATCGTCTCTCTGGCTGCAGCGCCTTTCCCTGGACCCTCAGGAAACAGGGACCAAGCGGAGCTGCGGCAAAAGCGGGCTTTCAGGCAGGAAAACCCAAAAGCACTTAAAAAGACCCAAATATTTCTTTTTCATCCTCATGATAATCTACCAGATTTCTCTTCTGTCAAAGAACAAACAAAAATGTTTGCAGTCAGAATGTCTCTTTTAGTTCCTCTGATTTAAAAGAAAAATCTATATACTGACTAACTTTACTCTCTGATCATACTTTTGGAGCCAGAGAGAGAAACACTTTGTTTTGGAAATGTCAAAATGAGATGTGTATTATTATAACGAGGCATATATTATAAATGATATATTAAATATTTCAATACTCCCCACTTTGACATTAATTCATAATTTCATCCAAGACTAACTTCACTCTGGAACAGCATAGCAGAGATCTCTACAACCTGTCTGCATGCGCAGAGCAGCATCACAGCGCCTCTTTCAATATTAAAATCAACCCAAAAACGTGCTCATTAGCAACAAACAGATCCAAAGCATTGCTCAGCTGCTACGGAGGCTCCACGTCCGCCCGCGGTGCCCATCCCGGGCACCCACCAGCAGCTGTTAGAAGAAGGGCACAGCTGGACAAGAGCGCTGGGTCTCAAATCGATGGCGAGATAAAGCAGCGCCCTTTCTTTTCTCATAAGGGCACAGATTACATTGCCACCATTATCATCAGCAAGGAGAAAAGAAAAGGAGCATTTGGACAACAAACGCCTGCTGAGGAACAGGATGGGCTTAATCAATAGCCGAGCACAAAATTCTCTCAGCAGATTTCCGCTCATTTCCATAGAAAACGCAGATTCTGCAAAAACCAAATAAAAAAAAGCAAGCTTCTCATCGCCAGCCCGGTGGGGAGGGGGCTCTGGACCACCCGGTCCGCTGCCCCGGCACGGGCAGGCTCTGCTCAACGCTGCTCAGGCTTGCAATCTAACATCAAAGCTGCTGTGCAAAAAAAAAACCACACACATAACCACCCAACAAAAAACCCGCACCAAAACCAGAGATGAAAGCTTCATTCTGAAGAAAACATCCTGCAACCTTTCTGGCCTGAATTGAGCAGGTTACATCTGGGCTTTATTCTGCTCTCAGTCGCATGCACGGCAATCAGAGCAATTTGGCCAAGTCATTAGCCGTATGCTAAGCAGGGCTTCTCCTCCTGCTGCCTTCTTTCAAGTCGGCTTGATAGACACTGGGTTCAGTCCTGCTTATGACTTTTCTTTTTTTCTTTTTGTGAACCACTGTATTTTCTATTTTCAAGTCATTTCCCCCACATGTGACACAATCCTGTTCAACGTTTAATGTTATTTCCCTATATCGAAAATACAAGTGTTTCACAAACTCTGTGTGATTATTGTTGATAACAAAGACGAGGGAAGTTTTCTAGAAACCACCAGTGGGTGGAAATCCATCGTTAGGAATGATGACCTTCCTGACCTGACTCCATTCTCTGTACACAAAGCGTTGGTAGCAACCACGAACAGCGACGATGCCCATCCTTGGCTGCAGTTGCAACCACCACCCCCAGCCCAGGTGCAAACGTTTGGTCCTGGATCTGCATTCACTCAGACCTCAGGCTTCTCTTCTTCCTATTTGCGTCCTATTCAGAAACCAAACCATGAATGCATCCATGTTCAGACCAGAAAACTCCATCCTGGACAAAACTCGAGATCCAGGGCAATATTTTTCCTGCTGGTGATCATGTTCAGTGTGCATTTGTGTCAACCAATTTCTCTTCATCACAAAACCAATAAAACCCAAACACTGACAGAGCCCAGAGCAGGGGGTTGCAGTTCCTTATCAAAAGTTGAGCTTAGCCATAATGCTATTCATATGAAATCTGATATGAAACCTCCCGGGTGTCATGGTGTTCTTTGTATTACAGTAAGTTCAATGCATTAAGGATGCCGAAAAGGTCTCATTTGGGGCTGCAAAGCAGCCGAGAGTCCTTGCAGATTCCCCGGGAGCCGGGAGAACAGCAAATCACTGCAGCTCTCCCAAGCGGTGCAGAAGTCAAATAAACCCGTGTACCAGCACCAGCATCTGTCTGAAGCAGCACAAAGCGCTTTACAAACTTTAATAAATGTAAACCTTACAGATCTCTCTTCTTTTACAGAGGGTTTATCATTACCATTCCTCACAGAGGAAGAGGAAGGTGCAGCACTGCGCAGCTGGAGGTAGCATTGCCCTGTTCCTGCATCAGGACATGCAGCCTCTGCTACCAAAGACCTAAACAGAGAAATGTGCAGAGCTCCACACACACATGGCTTATTAATATTTCATTATCTATACACAACAGGCTCGTAAATAACTTTCTGCAGCGCACAGGATCCTGGGCTGCCTCCCTGCTGCCAGCCAGGAGCATCAGTCCTTGCTCCTTGCACCCGCGTCCCAGGGGAAGGGGAGTAAGGACCCCATTGCCCCGTTATTCGTACTGCAGAGATGCTGGACAGCACTACATTCAATAGCTCTGCTGTTCTGGATTTGTCCGTCTGAGCAAGAATTAGGGAGCCCAGGCAAGAGGTTTACTGACAGCACAACAAACCCAGGAGCGGCTGAGCCAAGTGCCTGCCACAAGATTCCTTAAATCATCTCGCTTTTCTGAGGCTTTAAATGCCGGTCAAATGCCAGCCATCTCCCCTCCTCATTTCACCCCCAAGCAGAGAAGCTATGCCTGCCTGCCTGCCTCCCCCCGGGCTCTCCGCCGCATCAGTGACCGCCGGTGCTCGGCCTTTGCCGCTGGTGGGAAGGGGGTCAGCCCCCCGGGGCTGACGGAGCCGTGCATGGCTGCCACGGAGATGGCTTCAGCAACAACAAGCGTTTCCTTAACATACTGCAAGGATTCTTTTTTTTGCAAACAGACAATACCTCTGGGCAGAAGGAGCTCCTGGGAAGGGGCTCACCCAAGGAAGAGCCCCAGCACACCCCAGTAGGAAGGAGACACCCCTTAATGGGCTCAGCACGCAGCGTCAGCACGGACACCAGCATCCTCCTCCACTGCAGGTACCAGCCAGCTGTTAGACCTGCCTTCAGCTTGGCACAAAGGTGGTAGAACACCTCTCTAAGGAGATGTCACAAAATCCCTGGATGCTGCTATCGTTTTGTTTTGGAATATCAGGACAGGATTTATTTCTTATTCCACTCCAGCAGCAAAGACAATGCACGTGTCTGACACGTTCAGCTGGCATGGGCCCGTTGCACCAATTATAGCCCACCAGGAACACGCACAGGAGGGTTTGTGGGATCAACATCGTCACTTCAGATGCCACACAACACAGACCACATTCGGTACATGGGGGAGGAGGGGGAAAAAAGAAATACTATCCGTCCAGAAGACTCTTGCCTCAAAAGGAAATTCTGTATATTTTTCACTGCTTCATCCATCCTCAGACAGAGTCCTGAAGAACTGGATGAGCCATGCACCAAGGGCTCAAAGGCCAAGGAAACCTGGCGCTCTCAGGCAGCAGATGCCACCACCAAGAGTTGTCCATTAAGAATGCTTTGCCTCTGTTTGCCAGATACTCAAAGGCAAGGAGAGCTGTCAAAAGAATCCCAGCTGAGCTCAACTACCATCATCATCTACAAGGAGACACAGAGGAGGGAGAAAGCTTCTTTGGTTTCTTTGAAGCTTATTTATTTCAATGGAAATGTTATCAGAAAGGACAAATTTTTGAGCCAGCAAGAGCAGCTCCTTCCCTCCACTTTCACCCTCCACACCGAGCTCTTCTCTGGACTATAAAATACTAGATTCAGAGCAAGATCTTAAACCCCAGCACGCCGCAGCCCAAGCAACAGGCAGAGCCCGTCTCAAATTCCGGCTGCTCTATTTTTGCGTGCTCCAAAGAGAAAGCAACGTTAACACCCAGTGCTCCGGGTCTCCAGGACAGGAGAGCCACACTGCGAGCACGGGGCAGGTGCCTATTATTTCATGTTCCCATCAAAGTTTTTGTTCCTCTCGGCACAGACCGAGAAGTTGAAGCTTTTCCATTTGCTCTGGCATTGCTCTATACGTGCACCAAATAAAAGTTTTGGGAGGCAGCCACAGGGCAGCCCCTGCTTCAAAGGAGGGGAGCTGCATTAGGGACCCAGCCTAGGAGGAGCACAGGTACACCCCAACGGGCCAGGGTGAATTAGGGTGGGTTCAGCACATTTAACACATAGGGACCAAAAAAAAAAACCAACCACTAACAAGGGATACAACTGCACATCACCCGGTTTCTGGTCGTTGCACCCATTGCATGCATGAGAAACTGAGATCAAAGAGTGGTGCCATGTGCAAGTCCTTCCCACCTCGGCCAGGTCCAAGACAGTCGCCCAGGACCCCTCCAGGAGGATCTGACCATCCACCATCCGCTGCAGGACACACAACATGTCCTCTCTGCAGGATTCCCACCACTCCCGCTTCCTTTCTTCAATCTCACCCCAAAGTCATCTTCTCAAACTGCAGCGCTCTACAGCAGCCGCTTTCAAAGGCGCTGGTTAGGTCTTTCCTTCACTTTGCTTTGCCATGAGATGCTTCAACCCAAGCAGGCGCAGCACAGGGCACGGAGAGGAATTACCCCAGGGACAACGGTGGCTGTGCAGGCTGGGAGAGCTGCAGGCAAGGGTGCCGAGGCCAGGGTCTGCCTTCACCAGCTCCCACTCTTCGGGGACAGGAGACAAACAGAAGACGACAAAGAGGCTTTTTACCCTATGAGTATGCAACAGTAATAACACTGATGGACATGCTCTGCCCAAGAGTTAGTCACCAGAGATATAATACATAATCAATGAGCTACTTATTTAATCATAACAGCTCCATTTGTTAATTATGCTGCATTTCAACCATATCGGGTTATATTCTCAGAAGGGTGAAAGCGTTTGCAGTTGCACAGAGCACAACAGAAGAGAAATTTCATAAGCCTTGCTTGTTTTAGAGAGCACTTTAAAAATTGTGGTACCACATACAGCACCACAACTCTGCCAGCATCGCAGCCATAGGTTCCCTGAATACGGCAAACCACTATCAAATACGGCAAACCACTATCAAATACGGCAAACCACTATCAAATACGGCAAACCACTATCAAATACGGCAAACCACTATCAAATACGGCCCAGGGCAGTGGTGGAGTCCCCATCCCTGGAGGTATTTAAAAGCCGGGCAGACAAGGCGCTTAGGGACATGGTTTAGTAGTGGACAGGTGCGGTTGGACTGGATGATCTTAAAGGTCTTTTCCAACCAAAAGATTCTATGAAATACTGAGAATTACTGTTAAATACTGTGAATTACTATTAAATACTGCAAAAACCACCCCTGGGATCCCGTGGAGCAGCGACACACAGCTAATAGCACAATCCTGGAATCCACTTACAAAATTCCTACAAGCCATTGACTGAGTACATATAAGGACATCGCGGCTACTTTTGAACGGCAGATTGCCTATATCTGATATATTCAGGGTTATAACACATCAGCTAGTCAAACTGGCTATGGGAATGGACATCGCTTTAGATCCTGGTTTCCCATTTTGTACAGGTCGAGAAGGTGCTGTGGGCACCCACCAGGACTGCTGACCACGCTTTGATGGAGTTGTTATCCTGAAGAAGACCCATGCCTGTAAAACTAAAACCATCCGTAGCAATACATCCATCCCGGACAAATAGAAAAAAGGCAAAGAAAAACGTGGACAACTCTCACTGTGTTCTGAAACGCAAAAACTTGTATTTTACCTGTTATTTCAATTAATTTCAATTCAAATTTTATATTCTGCTGAAATATTAACTTCGTTCCACTTATATATGTTTAATGTACTATAACATGTTTTCAAGTAATTTAAATAAAACATTGTATCACATTAAAACCTCAGAATTATAGGAAGGCAATAATTTGGTCTTATTGAAATAATAAAAAAGTTGTGAATAATTCACATACTTTTCTTTAGTCGTTTTCTTTCTTCACATAATTTTATCTTTTCCTTCCAATTCTAGGTGAAAGAGCCTTAAAATGACAGAATTTCCCACCAAAAGAAAATGTCAGCTTCTGACTGGTTCCAGTCCTTGACAGAAAATTCATTTTGTGCTAATTTATAAGATATATAGGGGAAAAAAAAAATAGAGACTAGATGCAAGTGCATGGTTATTTACATTTATGAGGCTTTTTGGGTGCTCAATGCAATTTCAAAACATTTGTTTGTTCAGCAGCTTAACGCTGCTATGGGGCAGGGGGGTGTTGTCAGACCCCCACCGCAGGAGGGGACACAAAACACATCCCTTTTTGCCAAATGTTTGTCACTGAAATGGCCTTTATCAAATCATCTGCTGCTTCCACGGACAGTAACGCCCTTCGGAAATGCAGAAAACCTGCGAAGGGCCAGGAGTAGAAATCAGAGCTACAGCACATAACAGCTCCATCCCTAAGTCAGGAACTCATCACGATTTAATTGGACTGTGTGAAAACAACCCCAATGGCACGAACAGACCCCAGCACTGCCTTGCACCCACTCAGCATCGGCAGCCCAGGGGGGGATGGGAGAAGCACCCCTCGTTTAAACCCAGCCCCACAAATAAGCAGGGTCCTGGTGTCAGCCTGGGCCCCCCTGAGACACCAGCTCTCCCCAGTGCTCACCAGCATCCCGGCACCCCAGTACCCACGAAACCAAGTCCTGGTGTTGAATGCCCGAATGTCACTTAGGATTCTTGTCCAAAATTAATTTGCCTCAATACTTTAATGCGTGCGTTTTATGAGTCAGCTTGGAGAAATGCCACATATTTACACTTCTACACTTTCCTTTGGCATAAAAAGCTCCACTTTTCAGTCCCTCAGCCTTGTCTGCCCTGCCGAAACATTTTTGCAGCTGAAATGCCTTTTACTCCAGCTTTTCCATTAGCCACTAGTGAGGACCTTCTCACATCAGGTGGGTTTGTTTATTTTGATGTTAAAAACCCCACCCTTTGCAGTGGGGGAACAATTTCTGCAGCACAAATCAAAGCAGGAGCCTCCAAATTGTACCTTTCTTACAAAAAAGGGTATTTAAAATTCACGATAAAACATAATTCAGACAATTTTTGCTACGTTCACTAACAGTCCCAGCCCAGTGGTACAAGGTAGCAAAGGGAAACGCATGGGAACAGTGGCAGAGCGCGGAGCTGAGAAGAAAGAAGCGGTTCCAACGCAGGGAGGGTGCAAAGGAGCGTTCAATATTCCTTCTGCACTCCGCATCCTTCTTCTGCAGCACACCCGTTATCTCACGGCTATAGGGTTCCCTGCCGCAGACACTACCTCCATCAAGGTTTGGCGGGTGATGATCCACCTTGCAAAGCCCGGCTGTGGAAAGCGGTGCTGTACGCTTACTTGCCTTTCTCCCATTCTCAGAATTACAGCGAATGTCCAGGGGAAAGAAAAAAAAAAAAAATTGTAAAGAGGCTATAAAGCTTTATACAAAATGGATCACCTTCACTAAGGTATTTTACATTATATTATCTAGGAATTAGAAGTAAAACTGAGAAATTCCTTTTGTCTGGTCCTGTTACGCACTGCAAGGGAATCGATCCTCTCAAGGAACAAGTCAACCAAGCTCCAACTTCGCCACGACTGGGACAAACGAGATCCCATCCTAGCGGGTCCCAAGGAAAGAGCCACATCAGACAGCCACCACCCCCTCCCTTACTGAGCCATTTTGGAGTCCTCATTTTATTACGATTTTTTTTTTTGCCTTTATCAATAAAGGAGACTCATCTAGAAGCAAGGCACATATCCAGGAACACCCACGACGGGTTAGCTCAGCAGCAAAACCAACAGGCTTTAAAGCGAATGCATTAATGACCTAATGCATTACAAAGCTTGCTGTGTAATAATGCTGCGTATAAATAACAGACTACAAAGATCATTAAAGCCAATCTAAAGTATAGATTATCCCATAAAAATCTCTTTAAATCTAACATTCTGATACATGGAAAGAGCAACCCCAGTCCGCAGGCAGGTGCGGGCACTCGGCAGCTACATTGGGCTTTCAGCATCTCCACCTTAGAGGTTTTCTTCCACCATTACATTATCACTGCGATTTTTCACCTGGTACTGCTCCACAAGGAGAGGTGCAGCTGCCCATCACAGCCATATTTCTGCTGTAGGCTCCCCAAAAGGCCAGATCCAGCGCAGCTGCTCTGCTATTCCCAGTCTCAGCACCTGGGTCCCATTTTTGTGACCCCACCAGCACGGCCTGGCACCACCATGGGGACAACTTCACCCACAGACACACAGCTTGCTCCAGCATTTCCAAGTCACTTGGATACAGGAGAAAAGTTTTCATGACAAAGCATCCCGTTAGCAAAAAATCTTTATCAGCTGGGGGGGAAAAGCAGCTGCTCCTCATGTTCTCCACAACAGACCACCAAGGACTCCATGTTCCTGAATGGCTATTCCTACTTAGCCAACCAAGATCACATACGCTCCTTTTCTGCTTTTCACAGAAATGCCTCACAATTATCTACCATGTCTGATACTTCTATTTACAATACTTCCTAATTAAGTTTTATTTACTTAGGTTTACCTACAAAAAAAAATATAATTACGTTTTTGCTTTAACTGGATGCGTTTACCATGCCAACATGGCATTACGCATGCAAGAAAGATAGATGGGAGAAGAGGTGAGGAATAACTCACCTACATGGGTATTCTGCAAATCATCTTCCTACGACCACAAAGCCTGCTAATAACAACAGATGGCATAAAGCTCCTGCCGAAAGACAGGCACCAAATCCCGACCCGAAGGGCACGTTCGTGGTCTGACTTCCCACGTCGCAGCAGAGCAATCTTTAGAGCCCAACAAACCATATTCCCTGCTCGTATATTCTCTAGATGAAGAACAGGGTCAACTCGTCTACCACCTTTTAAAACAGATGCACTAGCAAGGAGGTTGTGAGAATCTTCCAGGAAAGGCTTCACGTTTTACCTTGCAGAAAATCAGACAATTTAAGTCATGTTGTCCATGTTAATAAAAGCAATTCCTTTAGTTGCTGTTTAGGATAAGAAGTGGCTGGTACAGCAAGTAAATTCAGCAATTAATATCAGCCATAACCTTACTGCAACAATTTTTCTTAAAGAATTTTTTTTTTTTTTAAAAAGCCACAACTTGTGCTGAAAGCACATTTACATTTTATTACCCCTAAATGCTTAACTACCATAACTAATGCTTGATTAATAAATAGCTACCTACCGCCGCTACTTTAAACCTCGCAATTTATACGCGATTCTCTCTTGCCATTGAGTATTGCTCCTTCTTAAGCACTACCATAGGCAGAAAAGGATCAAAATAAGGAAAACTGGTTTAATTCATGGTGTCTCATAAGCCACAGTTTATTGTTCCAGCCAAGCTCATTAAGTGCTGGGTAAAGCTATAAAGTTTATAGGTCTTATTTAAAAGTGAAATTGGGGGACAAAAATCTTAGTATGTTCATGTGGCCAGTCTTCCGAATTGCAAATCCGTGCTGGACACATCCATTTCAGAGACTTCTTCAAGGCAGCAGAAAATTCCTAATGCTGTTTGGGCATCCTGACCCGAGCCCACCTTCAGCACCTAGAAACAACCTCCAGATGACAGGGGGGTTTGGGGGGGCTGGTTTTTTGTTGTTGTTGGGCTTTGTTTTTTGGTTGGTTTTGGATTTTTTGGGGGGTTAGGGTTTTTTTATGGGGTGGGGTTTGGTTTTGGGTTGGTTTTTCTTTTGGTTGTTTCCCCCCCCCCCCCATTTTTCCCTTTTTTTATTATTTATTTATTGAACATGCCAGTAACTCACCGAGTTTGTAGCTATTGAAGCATGAAAGCTTTTGGACTAATTTGAATTAAAATGAAAGATTGTGGATAATATTTGTTTGCTTCCAGGCCTTCACAATGGAGCCTTCAGAGAAAAAAAAAAAAAAAAAAAGAGAAAAATTGCAAAAGAAAATATAAATTGGACTTCAAAGCTGTTAAAAACAGGCTCTGGCTAGAGGCCTTACCTGGGGTGGCTGCTTTTTCAAATGCAAATATCCAAGACATTTAACTATGGATGAAGCAGACCTCAAGTGCTTTCTATTGCTTCAAACATTCTCTCTCCAAATCCCATTTCCTAAATGCTTGTGCCTTTCAGGCGACAGCTGATTTAGCAGCTCCAGCTTGCTTTTTCTTGGAGATAAGTGATGCTCGGGCTGGGAGCTGCAGCACCACTCCTGAGAACCAGCCCTGTTCGCTCTTCACCTTCACGCTTGTGGTGGCCAACAAAGCCCAAGAAGGTGAATCATCTTCCCTGGCCCCGATCCTGCATGCTCTACCAGACTTCAAGTTAATAAATACGGCTTCCAATCAAAGTCACATCAGAGCTACATTTCTGGGACTGATAACATAATAGTAGAAACCCGGTAAGAGGCAGAATAAGGAATCTTAAAACCCTGGTTTTAAAGGAAAATAGTGCAGTCAATGGAAATCTCAAAGCGCAGCCAAAAGGAGGAAAGCAGAACTGACAGCTAAGAATCAACTCTTGTTCTGTTTTCTCCAGACATCAGCAAAGGTTACAACCTGCTGCACGGCAGCTGTGGACACAGCTGTCATTTCGGATTTGATTTCGTAAGATCTGCTTTTGAATTAGGCAGACTTCAAAACTGATTAGGAACAGGCTTTTCTTCTGCAAATGCTTATTACAAGAAATGTTTCCTCACAAGTCGTACACAACCTTATAACCCTTTGGCTAGCTCTAGAGATACATCAAAAAAATCCACCCCCATAATCACAGCCTTTTTATCTTGGCAGGTCCTACCCAAGTGCTCAGCAGTCTGAATTTTCCACTGCTATCAATAGCGTTAACAACTAATACTCGGTAATTTTTCAGAACTCCTTTAAAGCCTTTCAGGAACTTACTTGTATGAAATATTAACAGGAAAAATGTTGTGAAGTACTAATAAATTTGCCTTTCTCCAGCCTCTAACAAAGATGAAGAGCTGCACAGCAAATTTTCAAGTTCTCTTTCAGTCCTGTGGGTTCTTCAGGATGCCGGTTGGTAACAGCACCCCAATGGCACAGACCCACTGCAAGCAACGGGATCGCCAGCACAGCCCTTCAGCCATCGCAAGGCAGGGACATCCTCCATCCCAGCATCCAGCGATATCCTAGCTTTGTGTTGAAGCAGTCAGCCGCTTCTCAAAGACGAGCAGTCAGGTTGATAAATGTATTTAGCTGCCTAAAGATGCAGAAAAGCACCCAGGGAGAGCTGCTGAAATCCTTTAAGTGAGTAACTCCAATTTACTCTCGTCTGCATGCGTAAACCCCCCGCAAATCCTGCGCAGCTGGCAGCAAAACTGGTCCAAAACTGAGCAAAAAAGAACATTTCTGTTTGTGCACAGTGCTACCTTTCTGCTGCACAGCACCTTTTTTCAAGGTTACAAAAGCAGCCGGCAGCTCCATATGCAGGCAACGCACCTTCAGCCATCAGCGCGCAGTAATGGAGACCATCCATTTTCCGTAGACAAGAGCGCGAAGCTAAGGTGTCTGCACATTTAATTGAGATTATGGTGGGAATTAATTATAAGATTAACAATCCCCTAAAGCGATATGACAGAGCAATACCCATAACTGCAGCGCGGGTTTGATAGGACTATAAGGTCATAAAAAAGTGCTATTGAAGTACATGCGAATTAAAAGAGAATGACACGTGACGGTCCTGGAATGAGATGGTCATCACGTATGTTTGTATGGCCCAAAAGTTTAAGTTCTAAAACGTAAGAGAGATTTCAAAATGTGTATGAAAAAAGCAGAGTGAGATTAATCCCAGGCAGGCAGAGCCAAGGAAAGGGAAGGACTTATCAGGCGTGCGAAGAGCTGATCCTACAGGAGCCGCGGCAGAAGGGCGTAAAATTAACAAGTCAAATTGCTCATTGTTTGTGTAGGTTGCCTGTCGTAATTCAGTACGAGGTATTACACTGCCAAATTTGAGGGGATAAAAATCCACTACAGCTCTTCTGTATACCCTGCTCTGAGGATTCATTGTCTAAAAGAACCCTGTTTTAATCTATTTGCCAAATGTTTTCAATACAGTCCTTTAATACAACGTTGTGTTGAGAATCACAGACTGAACAGAAGGTTTGGTGCGTTATTTCTATTCTTCAGCTCTTGTGCCTACACAGAAGAAACGACACGGCAAGGGAAGACAGCCCTTCCGTACGAAGCGTTAATAAACTTTTAATAAAAAACACATTTCTCCAGGCATCAAGTCCTGCCCCCACTGAGGACACTGGAGTTTTACCATTAACTTTAGTAGAACCCAGACATAGCCCCCAGCTATATATTTTGTATAAATTACATTGCTATTAGACTTGACTCCCAACAGAAATTACATTCATACAAGCTCCAATCCAATACTCATGACCTCCAAAACACTTCCAAATGTTTTCTTCTTGCTTCCACTCATATGCACAGAGGGTTTTTTTTTTTCCCCCCTCTAAGTACGATAGCAGTTAAGACAAATTATTGAGATTAATTTTTCTTCTTTTAGCCTTACATCACGAGTTGCATACAGCAGGTCTATTTTAAAAGCAGATCTTTGGTCTTTCCAAACTTGGCACCTCTAGACACAAGCCCCGGTGCAGTAAGGTGCATGGACACATGAGCCTGGCAGTCCTGTAGCTACACTGGAGAGGCCAGATTCAGCCTGGAGCCTCCCTTCTTGGAAGTGGTTGAGCACATCATCAACCGTCTTGGAATCAAGTGGAGTCAGCTCCTGCTTCAAGAGAAGCACTAAAAAGTGTGCTTTGTGCACAGAGCATAATAAATCATACTTCAGTTCTACCTTCATGCCAGGAAGACTGGGTTTCCCCTCCCCAACCCGGTGCCTTGGCTGCACCCCACTCAAAGGCAGCGTGGGGAAGCCAGAGCTCCAGTAAACATTGGGTTTGAGGCCACCTATAAATCAGCACAAACTTCTGCATCATACAAACCACACAAGTTCAACCACCTTGAATGCAGCAGCCAGGACTTGTCCAAGGCAAGAGCCATCTACATTGCCTTCAGTCTCAGCCACTGTCCAACACACCTTGACTTCAGCACAAGAAACCTCTTGGACACCTGGCAACTCTGTTGAAACCAACTGAGCACAGGCTTTGGGAGACCAAGGAGCATGTCCAGCCTCTCCTGACTGAGCTTCAAAGCTGAAAGACATTTTTACATGTTTTTAATTGGGTGGAACGATAGGTCTGCTCAACAGGAGAAGCCAGGAATCATGACCAGGACCTGCCAGGATTGTCTTCCATCTCGCTGATGCTGCCTGGTGAAGTACCAACCCATCCACCTTGTGGTAGGGACCAAGCAGTTTTGGGCAAGGTATTTTTTAAATGTAAATGTTTTCCTCAAGAATTGTTACTTGTTGGTGAATCCTAGCCCCCTGGCAAGCTGCAGTATCTCCTTTTACCATAAAGCAAAACCTCTGGTCTGTTATTCCAAGTTTATATCCGACTCGTACTAAGAAGATTAGATCTGAAAAGAATGAAAATCAGCTTCCCAGCAATGCAGAATTCAGCTCTTTGCATATGAATTTAAGTTTTATTTTGCATTTCTAAACCCCATTTTCCTCAACCTCAATTCTCCCAGAGTCAGCCAAGACCACGTTCCAGATACCCACAACGTTGAATGGTTCTTCATCAAGTAACCCAGGGAAAGCAGGGAGTCAGGCAGCGTATCTGTATTGCAGGATGCTGTAGTTATCCAAAGCAGCTCTAAACAAGATACCAAGTGCTAAAAATGGTGAATTAATCTATGTTAGTCTCCCTGCCTTACCTGCTAGACAGGTCATTTAAAGCTGCGAGTATCTTTACACCACACTGCAGACAGCAGTAGAGACATTTTCACAATTCATGCCGTAAAGCGGTACGTTCTAATTATTATTTGCTTTGTCTTCTGTTCAGGGCTTTACCCATTAAGTGGTGGAAAATCAAAAGGATATATGCAACGCTTATTCTTTCGTCTTCGTTGCTATTAAATTGCTTCTCCAGCTTATGTCAATGTGTAAGTAGTTGTGCCAACAGGTAAGTATTTATGTGTTTAACTAAGAAGAACATTAAAAAAAAAAGAAACAACACTAGTTGTTTAGATGCCAACTAGAGACAATGTGGTCTGCAGACATTTTCCTGTTATTTACAAGCAAAAGGGCATCTCATTTCTTCTGCTTTTTAGATAACCTGCCCCCTCACCGATTCCCTGCATTCCCACAGCTGACAGTCCCTCAGTGCTACAACTTCTGGCACCTTGGGGCTTCTCTGTCACTCAACAAATTCACCTTTATTCTGTGTCACAGGCCTAGTTATGCCAACATGCACGCAAGCAAGCTGCAGATGGACCTAGATTATCAGAACAGCCTTTTCCTCCCTCTGCTCTCCCTCTGCCTCTTGACTCTTGCGGTTGCAACGTTGGCGTTCCAGCACGCGGTGGGACCCGCAGACAAGCAGGACATCTCCTTGGCTGTCACAACACCTGGGGTATGCACAGAGAAAACAAGGAAACAAATTTGCTCGGGAAGATTCTTGCCTACGCAGCTCAAAGACACCAACTGGGGCAACCTGCAGACTCAAACAAAAGCTGAATCCTTGTTTCCCCTCCTAAGGCTGCTTTGCTCTCTCATGCGGGGGACACCTTTTTGTGCAATGTGCCCCTGGGGGCCGCAGTGATGGGTTAGCCAATTATACAGAGAGAAGAGGAGTTTGATGAATGCATCATTTTTGGTGCACTCTGCACTTTTGACTCATAAATTCCACAGAAAACAAGGTAAATGGAGCATAACTTATTAATGAACAGAGCCCTAAATATCAAATGATCTGCTGTGAATCATCAGCTGGAATTGTAGAGCCTTCATATCGCTCTAGTTATAGCACGCTGCAGCGGTTCAGCAACGGACAAACTCCGCAGCCCAGTGGTAAGCCTCACAGGTTGATCTGGGAAATAACACCCAGCTTTACTTAAAGCAAGGAGCTTGCCAGACCTTCAAACTGTGACCTCCAGAGAGGGTGATCTTGCAAACCTCACCTTGCATCGCAAGCGTGAAAGCACCATTAAGCCCGTGATGAATCATGAGCTTTGCGAGAGGCACACACACGCTAAATCTCACCAGGAAGCTGGGGGAAATTCAGACAGCTCCAAAGAGGGACTCCAACGAAGCCTCCGTACAGCGAGGTAACTCGGGAGCAAAAGCTTTTCATACTGCAGCACTTCTACCCCTTTGCTGATGAGTAAAAATGGACAATCCTACCAGGTTTGTGAGTCTACCAAGGTCCAGATCAAGCCTCAAGCACCACATTGATTATTCTGAGAGCGCACCTCAAGGCAAGGCAAAGAACACAAAGGACTTCCATTTTCCACCTTTCTAAAAGCTATATTTTTTTTTAAGAGTTGAAAAAGCATGAAAGAAAGAATGAAAGAACAAGGAAAAACCACGCATCCACGTACTTCTGCTCAAATTACCCCTATCAGCACGAGGATCACACATACATAGGTGAGCGTGAGTACACGCATGCCCGTGCGCCAACTGCTTACTTGTCACAATGAAATACCTGGTCTGGGCATTCTTGTCATCACCATTCTCGTTTGAAGTAACTACCTTTTTTCTATGCTGCTCCTTTCACAAAGACAATCTATTAGCATCTCCAGATATTCTGGAGTTCTCTTTTTTGCCATTTTCCAATTTTCTTTCCTGCCCAAGTGTTCTCAAGCATTTGGCTACAGCTCTGCCTCCAGGTACTGAGCTCCAGTTACTTGCGTGCTGTGGAAATAACTTTAAAGAAAGTTTCTTTCACCTTTACTGACAGACGTAATAATAATAAAGAATGCCCACTTACTTCTAAACACCATTTCTTCCTGTATGTGTACGAGTATGTCATCTTTCGACTGTCATCCCTCTAAATAGGCTTGAAGTTAATTTCTCCGGCAAATGCATCTCTTCTTGCAGCAATAGCCCATCTGTATTCTCCTTTCTTTCCTACCCTGGTCCACATCATCTTGTTCAAATAAACTGTTGCCAAAATTTCAACTAGCAGATAGCAATTAGAACATAAAAGCAAAATAAACGACCACTTTTTGATGCTGTGCCATAGGCAGGAAAGTCAATAGAAAGTTACTTTAGCTGAAATTGATATTTAAAATATATTTCTATAAGACCGTTTTTGCTGAAGGCTGTGTGACCACCCTCTTATCGACCACCCATAAGGCTTCAGCTGCACCTGCCAGGTAGAACAAGTTTCTAGAGACTATTAAGTAAAGCAAAAATAACGAGACAGATTATTGCAATCTGACTGAAAAAGCAACAAACTGAAAAAAAAAAAAAATTGACCATTGAAGTCAACAGAAAGAATAACTTTCTATCAGCAAGACGTGAAGTCCTGCCAAAGGGAGCTGGGAAGCACCTTCCGAAGCCAACAAGGGAACGCAAGCCTGTATTTCCCCCTTACTGACATAAAGGCATATTAGTAACTAACAGTTAAAAATGCAAAAGCCAGACCCGCGCAATGAATTCGGAGGTCAGCAGCAATTAACGCCATCGAAAGGAGACCCTTCAGTGCCTGACTTAGCTATTTTTATACAACACTGACTTAATGTAGATCTTCCTGGAGATACTGTCACCACTAAAGGGCAGACGGTCCTACTCATTTTGTCATCTTCAAGCGAATTTGTCATAGGTGGCCTGCGATAATATGTGGTGTTTATTTAGCCAGCACATGACAGAGAAGCAAGATTTGCTGCTAATTCCCCGTATTGATGTGCTGAAAGGGTTTTCTGCTGGCAACGTAAGGGAGCAGCGTAAGGCTAAAGTCACCCATCTACTTGAATAATGTCTACTGTTTCCTTTGGTGTCCCTTTCCACAACTGTCCCTGCCTTCGGCAGCATCACCCTGACAGAAAGGAAAATAGCGTTAATGCATTAAATTGAACAGCAAGATTACATGGGCTGCCTCTCCCAGACAAAGTGTATTAACTACTAAATTCCACTTCTCTTCAAAATTAGAATTAAAAAAGTGACTAGCCAATACCTGCAGAAAACAAATTGCATCCCTAGAGCTATCCACTGCTTGTGCTTCGTCCACAGATGCCATTGAGAGCCGAAGCCACAAGCAAGAAATTAGACATCATGAGCAGCGGTTTGACTTACGGAGGGGAAGCTGAGACTCGGGGAGACAAAATACTCCCAACCCCAGCCAAGAAACCTCTTTTCACATCACCTATTTCCCTCAAATCCATTCATCTTCTCACACCTAAAGGAGAAGTATACTCCTTCACTGCAAAGAGGGAGACAGAACATCAAGAAGAAAAAAAACCCAAGCAAAACCAAACCCCCCAAAACACACTTGATCTTATCACAAGCGATCAATCATCTTAAAGATCTCTTTGGAGGTGCTGAATTATCAGAGGTGGCACAAGGGACAATTTACCACCTCTCCTCATGTATATTTTGGTGATTTCAGGGGTGGTCAGGTATGCCAAGATACATCTTTCTGATCCACTCCAAGGCTGCCTTCATTCTTCATTTGCTAGGTCATGTCTAAACCAGAAAAACGCAGATTTCCACGGCAGCAGCAGGTGCTACCCGGCTAGATCTAGGCTGGTGAGAGCACCCCTAACGTGGGAACGCGGCATTCCTCCAGACTTCCCTCCAATATCGTCAAAGGCTTCACACAGCACCACTCGACACCACTGTGCTGGTACAAACACAACAAGTAAACTTTGAAAAGGCAAAAAAAATTATTTTTCTTCCCTTTTTTTTTTTTGTATTTAGAATAATGGCTTTTTGCAAGCCGAATGGGAAACCGTGTTAATGTGTTTCCATGGGCAAAGCTTGAGAACGCTGTAAATTGCCTTGCTTAATGGACTCGGGAATTCAGTTATCCATTCGGAAATTTCAGACCTTTAAGCGAGACCGAATCAAATGGTTTGGTCCTCAGGAAGCGCACACACGCGGTTTTGCAGCTCTGTGGGTATCATTATTTATGCCTGTTGAATTTGATGGAGCAAATGCCTTTTGGAACAGAGGAGCACCCGCATCCACCATCCCTGCGGCAGAAAGGCACCGACAGCCCCCCTCACCCCAAGGGACTCCGCAGATTCCCCATCCCTCAGGGCTCCACATAATTTCAATCAGCACAGGAAAAAAATAGTAATCAAAAGGACCAGCAGGCACCCGCATCTGGCTCTAAATGTACTGTAATGACCAACAGCTTGAGTGTGTTTTGAAGGTATTCAAAAGAAAATCAACTCATTAGACTGTTTTCCTGCCACGGACAGGAGGAGGGACAGAGCTGTCCACACCACACCACGCCACGCCACCACTTCCCACGCCTGCAGAGCCACCGCCAAGCCAAGGAGCCCGATGAGAGCAGGGATTGTGCCGGGTTTGGGGGATGCGGCCTTTGCAAAGGAGCGGTCACTGGCATTCGACACCTCGCACCGTGCCGTGAGCTGTGTGTGTTTGCCCAGGAGGGGAAAGCCCAGGAGAGAGCCTGGTCCCCAGCCCAGGCTGGCAGAGGGGCACAGCCCTGACCATCCTCACCCCCCACTCCAGGCAGTGTCCATCACTCCCATGCGATGATGCTTGTGTAAGCCAGGGGTGAAAAACTCAGTCTGCTGTGTCTGCTCTGGCGTTCAGAGCAAAACAGAATCCAAAGGTGATGCTCATCTTTCTATTGCTTTTTTTTTTTTTTTTTTTTTTAAAAAAAAAAAAACACGAGATTTAAAATGAGAGCACAGGCACAGTCGTTCTGGCTGGGACTGGCTGCCAGCTCAGGTTAGGATTTTCTCAGCTCTGGGCACATTGGAAGATGAGGGTATGAACCGGTGTCTGGGGAAGGCTGCTTCCCAAACCCCTTGACTCACCGCTTTAAACACCGAGACACAAGAGGAGATTTAACATCGCATACTGCCTCCATCGCTTGGCGGGGCAGGCAGGCGCAAGCCAGCCCCAGCTCTTAGCCCATCAGATCCTGACCCTGGCTGTGCAGATAAATCCACCCGAGAGGCAGGCAGCCTGCCTGCGCCGGCAGGTACCAAACACCACCCGAGCCCTGCCCTCACCGTGACTTTGGGAACCCACAAACAGCGCAGGAAAAGCAAGGACGTTCTCTTCTGCATGCATGTATCTTACAAAGGAAGGAGTATAAATAAAGAAGAGAACAAATAGGTGAACTAACGTCCTTTGCAATTTATATAAAGTATAAAATACCCCAGAGAGCACAGGCTCCGGGTCTGATTACTGCTAATTCACAGAAATGTGCAAACATGGGTACACACCCCCCTATGCCAATAATAAAACATACATATCCACAGCTGGGACCTCAAGCAGAACTAAACCATACTGGAAATACTTCATTCTTTTCCCTCCTGTGTAACTTGACTGCTCAGAGGGTTTTGGGTTTTTTTCCATCCAAAATTTAAAAAAAGAAAAAAAAAAAAAAAAAAAAAAAAAATCACTTCTAGGATTAGATCCTGAAAGCCAGATTCCAGCTGGGAGCTCAGGCACCTGCAGAGCAGTATTTATAAATGAAAGCACTAACATGACTTTAAATACAGTGTCTTCAGAAACTTAATTATACAGCAGCAAGTCTCTAATTGGAAGTCACAGAGCAATATATTGGCTTTGTCATGTGATTTGACGCTCTCCAAACCGCTTTCCCAGGGTTGTTTGTGTTATCTGTCTGGGGTTTGAACAGCAGTGTTTGTTTGCAGGCTGCGGTGGGATTAGCCCTATTTATCTTCGTGGCCTTTGTTTCCTTGAACACAGGCTCGATTCGCACGGATTTGTTTCAGTGCGCCAGGAAAAGCCTCGGCTTTGCTTCACCCAGCCCAGAAGTGTGTTTGCGCTGGCCCAAGCAGGGTACTTTGGGCAGCCAAAAAAAAAAAAATCCCACCATGTCCAAGCCGGCACATGTATGTCCCACCAGCGAGATGAGCTCAGAAACACCAGC
Source organism: Balaeniceps rex (assembly GCA_013401315.1). Taxonomy (NCBI): domain Eukaryota; kingdom Metazoa; phylum Chordata; class Aves; order Pelecaniformes; family Balaenicipitidae; genus Balaeniceps; species Balaeniceps rex. The sequence goes on along the minus strand of VYZW01001061.1, from coordinate 13,960 downwards.
TTTGCCCCAGAACCCTTCAATGCTCCAACCCTTCCAAGCTTCATGGCATGGGCTTGGTTCCTCTTACATCCGCAGGCACGGGCCAAATAAGCCATTGCCAGAGATGGGCAAGAAGAAAAAACAAAAAAAGCAGGCTGAAGAGAAATGGGCTGTTTAATACGTGCATTACAGGGCCTGGGGAGCTCATTTTTGCCTTAAATTACATTTTTGTGTGCCCGCACCCCATATTGCTCATTTTCATTCTACTTTATTAAACGTGCTCTTCAGTAGCTTCTCCAGTTTGCCTACCTTGGGGCTGCCAGATCCTGACTGGAGAGATCCCATGGCACCTCTGCAAATCTAAGGCTGGGAACAGGGGAAAATTGAGCTTTGCTTTCTTAGGATTTAACATCCAGCTCCTGACTGCCTAAACAACACTTGTGTGCCCAGTCTGTTGTCTTCAACGTGGTACCCTTCAAGTTTTAGTTTGGAAGATGTCTCCTCCTCTGGGTTCTGACCAGTTGCACCACCCAACAGCCCTTGTCCTCAACCCTTCTGCCCTTTAATAATTTGGACTTTTTAAAAAGACATTTTCATAGCTATATATTGTGGGAGGCTGTATCTAAAGAAAGCTGGCCTAGAATTGTCTGGGCATTTTTTAAAATATCAGAAATTAAGCAGTAGGAATTCCAGCCGGGCACGTGTGGTGCCGTTGCATAATGGTGCTGTAACGAAACCGGTCCTGTTGGGGTGAAAATAAACTGATTTCAATTCTAGTCTGTGGGAACCTGTGCAGCGAGCAGAAGGTAGGATGGAGGAGAGGCACGGGTGTGTATGTGAAAGAAATGTTTAGAGGGAAGGAAGCCTGCGTTTAGACGAAACATGTACCTTCGATAAATCGATCGGAAAGTTTTAAAAGCAGGGTAGTTTCACACCTGTATTAAATTATTTCCTGTAATTAAGATCAAATATTCTGTACAAATGTAGTGTTATTATTTCAAACAAAAAATAAAATAAATGCTTCTAGATAAGAGCTCTGAAGAAATTACTTAAATAACTAAAGATACATCCTCAGTGTCCTTCATTTTCCACAGTCATGTTTTCATTTGGCTGAACTTCTGTAGGTACGGTACCAAAACCTCCCACTCCTCCTTGGGATGCTCCTGGCTGCTGAACTGCTCCGTCTTAGAATACAGACACCAGCATGTGAGCGGTTATTTCGCTTTCCAAACCCGCTTCTTTCTCTAAACAGAATGCTTCCGATTTAAACGTCAATGGTGTTCCTCTGACTTGTGTTTTCTTAAGCCAGGCATCCTTTTGGTGTCACTGGTGATAGATACAAACATTCCAGGTTGGGTCTCTCACATTTGAAAATAATTTAATGCGTCCCTCATCCCTGCCTCGGTCACATCATCCATTTCCAGGGCTTCCCAATTAACTGAAGGAAAGTCAAAATAATGCTAATCACCATTGCATTATGCTTGCATCTCATCCCCTAGGTGTTTAACCTGACACATCTCCTGCCTGGGACGTCCTCCCCACGGTTCCCCATCCCGCTCCCCCCGCTGCAGAGGTGCCGTAGAATCTCTCCAGTCGGGATCCAGCCGTGCCAGCTTAGCTCCTGCTAGTCCCGTAACGCCTGCAGGCTGCTATCTGCAACACCAAATTTTGAAGCAGGAGATTACAGAACTGTAATTACTTGAGCTGGAAGCTTCCAGCCCAACTGATTTGTCCTGTCATTTAAAAAAAAAAAAAAATCTACTTGTTTCCAAACACAGTCGGGAGAGATATAAACACGCAGCCCTTTGGCACCGGTCCAGCCAGCATCGATGGCACTGTGCCACGCACAGCACCACCAAGAGAGGTTTTCCATAGCTAAAATAAGAAGATAACAATGAAATTGATATTACATCTTAACCCAGGGGTTATGAAAAGCCGAGACAATAAATCCACTCAACTTCAGATAGCCTGAAGAAGTGTGACCTTTTCCCTATCTTTTATAACCCAGAAGGCTGAAACGAGCACCCAATCCAATTAAGTTATATTTTTATTTACCTAATCTACCAGCAGATGGCCTTTAAATTTTCCCGATTTTGGAGACCTGCTCAGGCAGAACTGGCAGCGCGACTCACGTCCCCCCGTAAGGAAGGGTTTGATGACAGCCCCACGCGAGCCATCAGTTGGTTATTGCCTTCCCAGGCCTCCTGCTCATCAGACCCTTCCCTTGTAATTAGATACATATATTTTCTTTGTCTTCTTATTGGATTATGAGGTATTTAAGGCAGGTATCATCTTCTTGAGCTATGATTGTACAGTATCTAACACAACCAGAGTCTAACCCTTGGCTGGAGCTCCTAATCATCATGGTAATGAAAATATTTCATTTCCAGTTGTAAATTGAGGAGTCAGTTCTCAATTAACTGGGATAACCAAAGGATAAATACCTAAAGTAGAGCAAAAATATGTTAAAAAGGCATGTAATTTAAATGGAACACAATATGCTTTTATAGCTTATGTATAAAATTAAGTTATTGAATGAAAGCACGCTCCGCTCATTGTCAGCATGCCCATGGAAAGGCTCAAGCTCACAGACCCATCTGGAAATATTTCCTTTTGTTTCCTTTTTTTCCAGCTCTTTAGGAACATTTTTGGATGGGATCCCCTGCCTCGCTCCAAGAGGAAACACTCGCTACAGCCAAGGGTAGGTCAGAAACACCCCTTCTGTCAGCTGCAGCATCTTGAGCAGCTTAAATCACCCATAACATTGTAGCCTGCACCAACAACCACTTAATACTAGGCAGAAAACACTAAGTACCCATAAGGAAACATGGCATCGACATTTGCTCACAATTCACTAAAGTTATTTTAAGCTTCGTTTTCTTAACCAGGTGTAGAGCACAAGTGCCTCTGGAGGCCAGGGATGCCCATTTTCTCCGTTTAATGGTGGTTACAGTTGAACAAGTCACGAGATCTCTGTAGGCTTGAATCCCACTGATCTGGCTGTACCTGAACACCGTAACTCAGCACCGAATTATTCCCAATCTGTATCAGTGCATAAATCAGAATCTGTCTCCTTTTCTTTCCAGCTTAATCTCCTTAGCAAACACTCTCAAAGCGCATTTGAAAGAGGGAAAACAGCCCAATTCACGGACAGATGGCAGCATAGAAGTAATGCATCTTCCCCCTCGATGCACTGATTTCCTTCACCAGTCCTTGCTGCGCAGAAGACGAAGTACAGATAAAACAAGCGGCCAGCAAACAGCCCAAGGAATCGGGAATGAGCAACGCAACTGGAAAAACAACACAGTCCAGGAAAACATGAGGAGAGGGAGCCAAGGCTCTGAAACATGTTGGCTTGGGGGTTTGGTTTTTCTCTCCCAGTTTAGCTGGTGTCGGATAGAAACAGTTGGAATTCAGGAAAAGTTTATCCAAAACTAGCACCTGCGCACATTTTCTCTTGCACAGCAGCAAACACCGGCCATTCCAGCACTGCTGGGATGGGAGATGTATGGGGATGGAGCCCAAGGCTCCCATGCCCACCTCGTCCTGGACCCTGCTCGAGCCCGAGCCTTCCCTGTGCCCCATTTTACCCATCAACCACATCGCACTGCTCTTCTGCAGAGGCCACGCTTCCAGGTTATTGCATGATGCGCCACAAAACACCAAAGCCCGAGCACGCTAACCCCAGTGCGTGGAGTTGCACCTGAGGAAGGCAGGCTTCCTCATCTTCGACGCAGAGCCCGTACGGAACCAAATCCTGTAGCCTTTATCTGCAAAGCTAAGTTCTGATTTACATTTGATAAATAATCCAAAATTTTTCTTCTTGCTCTTTGCTGAGTTTCAGTAGTTGTAGGCTACCATGAGCCCTCCTGTTGAAGGCTGGAAGAGCCGGCCACAGGCTGATCGCACACTGATGAGATGGCTTTGAGCTGCATTAGGAAACATGGCATTGCCAACGCCGGTGGCTGATGAAACTTTTGGAGCTGAAAAGGTGGGAGCAAAGGACAGTCCCTTACCCTCCCACAAAATGTTTCAGAAAATCGCAGTGATGTTTCCGTAGCAAATTCGGGAATGCTCCTGAAAGGTCCTCAGCAGATGAAGTGAAAAAAATAATTTATATAAAAAAATAAGTTTATTAAATCAGCTGTTAAAAAAACCAAAACAAAACACAAATAAACCCACACACCATGGCTTCGAACTGCTGGCTGACAAGAGAGAATAAGAAACCAAGCTAAAAAAAAATCTTATTTGGATGTTTATGTGCAAGCGTGAAGATGAATTGCTGTCTGTTGAGGCCTGGTTAACATCAGGAGTATAATTTCTAATTTATTTCATCCTTACCATTCACATCAATTAATTTATATTGCTGCAGCAGCTACAGAAGATTCACAAAGCAAGTAAGTTGGTGTCTATAGAAATGTAATATCCACCCTGATGTGACTGAGGAGTGGAGCTGAACGATGGCGGGGAGATGGGCTACACCACCAACCACCTGAAATTACCCGGTGACCCTGGCACAGCATCCTACTGTCGTAGCTGAGGGGTCACCTCCTGGGTATCGGCTTCCCGAGGTGGTGGGGTAAAGAAGTGCCCTCCATGCATTAAATCTTTAAGTCTCCTTCCATCTTCAGGAACAAACCCCAGAAGCCTTTAACAAACATTAGGAGCTCATTTATTGCAAGAAAATCTGATCTGTAGCAGAGCCACAAGGTACCACGAGGTACCAAAGGAGTTGGTTATCCTCATCTTTCAGTGCTTTGACAAGCTTCATCTCATCCCAACATAAAAGGATTCCCTACGCGTCCAAGTGCCGTGTTCCAGATGGCTTTCCCCTACCTGAGGCAGCCCAAAGCACTGGTTTAATCTTCCCTTACATCTTGACGGGCTGGATTGAAACACGTAATCCCCTGGATGTCAGGCAGCCTCCTTACAGATGTGCCGAGACCTTTCTCCTCCCACGAGAGGCTCAGGTACCCGTTCACCTCCCGGGACCGCTGCGAACGCCTGTTGTGAGCACAGCCTGGCTGTAACAGCCACTGACGGGGGGACACATTCACCCTCCGACGTGGTTTGCAGAACCCAGGCATCTCCAGGGGTTGCAGAAGATGAGCAAGTTCATCTTTTTTCCCCTCTCCTCTGCCCAACAGAGCCCAACAGAAACAAAGCACTCTTACAAGTAAAATACACAGACTTCAACAAATCCATATTTGCATAAACCTGTGGCTTTGCTAACTACAAAATGTAATATAAATTACTTGGAGACATTTTTGCCTTTTCCTTGCCTTTTAGCAGAGCAAAAATATGATTTACATTCTGTTTGCAGGTGAATCAAGCGAAATGCTTAATTATAAATAGCACTTGTAAATATAATCCTTTCAGCTGGAATATTTGTATAGTGGAAATGAGAGAGACCTTAATAATGATTTCAGTTACAAAACTTAATTAGACCTGTTTCTCATTTTGGCTCAGGCCCTGTGCGATACTCGGGTGTAAATTTGCACTTACTCAATGGGGCCAGGAAACACCCAGCAACAAACCCTCAGTAGGTGCGAGGCACCCAAACCCCGCCAGCTGTAGTGACGCTATGACAACTCACACTAGCTGAGGGTCTATCCCCAAATAGATACAAGTGGTCCCAAAAATGAAAATTAGTCCCATTATTTTTATTTATGGAGAGCTGAAATACACACTTTCTAAAGCCAAGTCTGCATTCAGCAGATTAAATATTTGTATAACTTGCTGCCAAGGTTAGGGAAAGGTGGGGGAGAATATATATCAACGCTGATTGGATTTTTTTCCCCAGATACATTTACTAGGATAGATCACCTTCTACAGGTAATAGGGTACACGATATTATTTCTATGCTTGGTCTAATTGCTCAGACATCATGAGGTGCTACCAAGTTGGAAAGCACCAAGTCTGACCTACCAAGCTGCAGCCTTGAGGCCACCAAAAACTGCTAGATGACACAAAGACAGAACTAGAGATTAAAGATGACATTTAAGAGGCAAGAAGACTCCATGATAAAAAGCTAAAAACATTTCAATCGGGAGAGGTTTTTTGCTATACCTGCTGTGCCAGGGCTTGGCCATCCAAGAGAATTTGAAGTGCAAATGACAAAACAAAATAGAAAACATACATTGTTTTGTACAGCTAGCTCTTTTTTAAAATTAACTTTTGAGGTTTGATCCGTTTTTGAGAGTTCATTCTTCCCCTTTGCTCTTTGGGTGAAGCCCTCTGTTTGCCATCACAACTCGATGCACGATAATGAATGCAACATCATACACAGAATTATTCTGACATCAAGCTGAGAATAAATAGAAACAGTGCTTGCATGAACTCTCTCAAAAAACAAGAGGCTCTTATTTTTATGACACTGTCCCTTGTCATCAAGAACAAAGAAAAAAGATGCTAAAAAAAAAAGTCTGATTAAAACCAAACTGAATCTTTACAGACAATTACAGGCTCCAGACATGAGCTGTGGGGGAGCTTGACTGCCCTGACTCACACATGCAAACAAACTTCACCTGGGCAAGTAACTACTGTGAGGTCCCACCTTGGTCTTCAACATGTGTCATGAAAATTCACAGAAGATAGGTGAAAGGAAACTGCAAAAGGATTATTAAAAAAAAAAAAAAAAACAAACCACACACACAAACTGGGAATTCAACCAGGTTCAATGTTATTTTCAATTTATTTCCAGGGAGGCTCAAGCACTCCTGAAAATCCAGCTAGGCAAGTATCTTCACCTGGGAGTACCCAGGTACTTCAGCAGTCCAAACCTTAATCCTTTTCCCTAATAAAACCATTAGTGATGGAAGGCAGACCAAGAGGCAAAGCATCTCAGGCTGTAACTGGGTAATCCAAATGGCTGGGGATTACGGAGAGGTTTGTATCCTCCCGGGCACCAAGTGCTGTCCTAATCTCACCAAGTCCGTACATCATGGAGCAGCAGCTCCCTGAAGGCTCCTCTCCATCTCCTCTGAGACACCAGAGCTGTACATGGCTTAGCCACAAGCAGAAGGGAGAACCCCAGCCCTGACAACATTCTAAAGGATAAACCCAACTGTGAGCAATGCCTTGGGAACCTCTTCCTTGATTTTAAGAGGGTGTATTTTATAGAGTTGTTTGGTTGGAAAAGACCATTAAGATCATCAAGTCCAACTGTACCTGTCCACCACTAAACCATGGCCCTAAGTGCCTCGTCTGCCCGGCTTTTAAATACCTCCAGGGATGGGGACTCCACCACTTCCCTGGGTAGCCTCTTCCAATACTTGACAACCCTCTCCATGAAGAGGTTTTTCCTAATATCCAATCTAAACCTCCCCTGGCACAACTTGAGGCCATTGCCTCTCGTCCTATCACTTGCTACTTGAGAGAAGAGACCAACACCCACCTCGCTACAACCTCCTTTCAGGTCATTGTAGAGGGCGATGAGGTCTCCCCTCAGCCTCCTCTTCTCCAGGCTGAACAACCCCAGGTCCCTCAGCCGCTCCTCACAGCACTTGTGCTCCAGACCCTTCCCCAGCTTCGTTGCCCTTCTCTGGACACGCTCCAGCACCTCCATGTCCTTCTTGGAGTGAGGGGCCCAAAACTGAACACAGCACTCGAGGTGCGGCCTCCCCAGTGCCCAGTACAGGGGAAGGATGACTGCCCTGGTCCTGCTGGCCACACTATTCCTGACTTAGACTCATACCTAAAGACTTGAGGTGTACAGAGGCTTACACCATGCTAAAGCTATGCCATAATAGAGAGCATGTGAAAGAGTATTAGAGATGCACTGAATCAGAGATACATCATGATTTCACAAGATCTAAGACAGCTCAAACCAATGAAGCCAAAGCACCGCCAACAGATTTACAACACTGCAAGTTAATTCAGGGTCAGCCCCAGGTTCAGATGCACCAATGCATCTAGTCAACGAGGGGTTTTCCCCAAAAAGCAGCCAGCAACACCTGCGCACAGATTTTGTCCCTAGCCCTTGGTTAGCCAAAGGAGCAATGTGCTGTCTCTTAAAGCCAACTGCCAAAGCGAGTCTCATGAAGGAGAAGAGATGTCAGGGCTTGGGAGCTTTGTTGAAGAAGGGACTAATACCCATCAGCTAGGACAGGCTTTAGACACCTCATAAAAGCACCCAGCAGCTTCAGATACACATTTCTGCTTTAGGAAACAGAGAGCACAGGAGACAAATACTATAAGAATTAAAAAAAGAGTTGTTTCTGTCCATTAGCCCAATATATTTGTAGCCAGACGGGGACAGTAAAGGTAAACAAACAGAGAGACTTTCTGATGTGCTGATTCGTAAGTTAGGGAAAAATCTACCATGCAGCGATTACACAGTTGGTTAACTTTGGGGAGAAACTTCATCTTTTTATTAAGAAAAAGGAATGCAATTACAACCTTGGCATGAAACAATTTATCCCATACTTGGTATTTCTTTCTCTTTGCCAGTTTAATGCCTTCAAAATTATTTATCGTATTATTTATCTCTATGTTTGTTTTTGAAGGACATCTTTTTGTGCCTTCAAGCCACTTTATTCATTAGTTCTCTGGAGTTCATGTCCTATTTCATTATGTTTTAATCTTTACAGTTGTTAATTTGCATTTCATTTCCTGTTGTAGCAAAAAAATTACTAACAAAAAAAGTTATTGTAAATGTTAATACAAGTCAGCTGATAATCACCCAAGACAGAATTTTGCAGCAATAACAATTACCTATGGCTAAGGCAGAAAACAGCAATTCAAGTAGTTACAGAGACAAAACACTTCAAGCTGAGGGCACAGCACCTTCCGAGAAGCACAGATTGGGCCATCACGAACCAACACTCATAATTAACAACAACTTGCTTAAGAGAGAAACTGCTTGGAGAAAGAGCAAGACCTGTTTGGTAACCAAGCCCATCAGAAGCTGGGCTGCTTCATCCTCTCCACAGCATCTGTTAAGTACAAGCAACTGCTTGACTAATACCACAGCCACAACCCTGACCTACAGAAACTTGGAAAACAGTAAACTGAACCAAAAAAAAAAAAAAATCCTACACCAGAAAAACCAACAAACCAGGCAGGTCAGGCTTCCCCCTCCTAACACCACCTTTACCACCAGCTCCCTGGCTCCTGGCACCACACCAAGTTTAGTTTTCACTTTGGGAGACACATAGCCAACTCAGCTTAAATAAAGAAAAACCTTTCAACTTACTCAGAGCTGGACCATCATCCTGTGGGCTCCAAGCTTTGCTTTTGCTGCCCCAGGCCAGTTCACCACCAGGCTGCTCTACAGGGACAGGTCAAAAGAAACCAGCAGCAAAACACCTTCCCCATCCCCAGAAGAGCTGCCTTGGCTTAAATGGATCATGCCATTTTGGAGGCGGATAATTATCCTCGTTAGATAAATACAAGGCAGGCTTGTAAATGCATGTTAGTTTTAACAGAAGAAAGCACTTAGTGACTCAAAATGTGTGAGTAGAGAGCCCCAGCTTTGCCTGGCTCACTAATTAACCTCCCGCAGGCACATGATGTGCTGCGGAGGAGTAATAAGGGAAGAGGACTGCAGGAGCTGCTCGTCATAAACCTCCACAAAAGAGAAGAGGGAAGCTTGGGCACTGATGTTTGAACTCGCCCCTTTTTAACTCTGCTTGTTGGCCTCAGACAAAGTCCCCATTTTATCCCACAGAGCACCCCATAAATTGTATTTCTCAGCTTGGTTATTATTGCGTGTCCCCAACACACGGCTGTGGTATCGGTATGGAAACAGTCACCATGGAGCAGCGAGAGCTGGGGTTTGAGCAGAGCCTATAAAAGCCCGGTCCAGACATTCAGCTCCCTGGTGTTTGCAAGAGGATTGCCTCTAATTCCTCACACTTGCGCCTTCGTAAAAGCTCCAGCAACTTGTACCAAAAAGCCCACCTGAAGCCGCTCCTCTCAGCAATTACAGCTCCTCTCCATCTATCGCAGCAACCTGCTCTCCTAGGCGTGCTGCCTGCAGGTGAAGCAGGACAGCTATATGGGCTTAAGACTCATAAAAAAATAAATGAGGCTCTTTCCTTTATTGTTTTCCTCTCCAGTTCCTCAGCTCTTCTGTGTTTCCACAATTGTTTTGATGGGGACCAGCCCTCCACCACCCACAGAGGCCTGGGGGACCCTTTGCAGCTGCCTTCATTTGCAGCGTCCGACCAAAGGAGCTGTCATTAGGTCAAAATGCCCTAACTAAACCTCTGAGGAACTTACAGGATCCTCGCAATAAAAAATTAAGAGCTTCAACGTGGAAAAATAGAGCCTTCCTTGATGAGACACCTGAGAGAATTTCCTTTAATCATTAACTTAGTTGGAGCTGACCTTTTAGATAACCACAGTCTTCATGGAGTTCCCTCTTCCAGGAACAGGAATCTGTTTCACATTTTCACATTTTCAACATTAAAGTCATTCTATGAATTGTTCCCCCCATGTCTGGGAGGAAGAGAGAGGGTGGAGGTGGGCGAGGAAGAAGTCCTGCTGCCCCGCAAACCCATGGAGAAGGACAGGCCTGCTGTGCTCTGCCAACAGCGCGGTGTCCCAAAGAACTGGAAAAACCAGTGCTCACCCAACAGAGACAAGGGCAACCTCCCATCAGAAGAGCACATTATAGCTTTAAAGGAGGAATGACTGGCAGCCACACAGGAAAACCTGGTGCTAATGAATTCAAATAACGAAGCGCCCAGGAATTAACTGGAATTTTGCAGCTGCAGATTTCCTCCTGAACAAAGTCAGTCTCACATCTCCTGCTTCCCTTCCCCCAAAAAAAGGACCTATTCCCAGCACATCTCCTAGGTTGTTGTTTAGTGCTACAGCCTGCACCAAGGGTTGTCACCCAGCTTCGTTTCATAGAATCATAGAATAGAATGCTTTGGGTGGGAAGGGACCTTTCGAGGCCATCCAGTCCAACCCCCTGCAGGGAGCAGGGACATCTTTAACCAGATCAGGTTGCTCAGAGCCCCGTCCAACCTGACCTGCAATGTTCCCAGGGATGGGGCCTCCACCACCTCTCTGGGCAACCTGTGCCAGTGCTTCACCACCCTCAGTGTAAAACATTTCTTCCTTCTATCCAGCCTAAATCTGCCCTCCTTTAGTTTAAACCCATCACCCCTTGTCCTGTCACCACAGGCCTTGCTAAAAAGCCTGTCCCCATCTTTCCTCTAGGCCCCCTTGAAGCACTGCAAGGCCGCACTAAGGTCTCCCCGGGGCCTTCTCTTCTCCAGGCTGAACAGCCCCAACTCTCTCAGCCTGGCCTCGGAGCAGAGGGGCTCCAGCCCTCGGAGCATTTTTGTGGCCTCCTCTGGACCCGCTCCAACAGCTCCATGTCCTTCTTGTGCTGAGGGCTCCAGAGCTGGACGCAGGGCTCCAGGGGAGGCCTCACCAGAGCAGAGCAGAGGGGCAGAATCCCCTCCAGAATCATTTCCATCAGCCTTGTTCTAGGGGAGGCCACACGTGGGAAGTCTCAGCAGCTTTAGTGAATTTTCACATCCCCTAAAACAAATCTTTTCCTCCTTTCCAGAGGAACAGGGCAAATTCTGCTCTCGCTAGGTAAGGTCTGTAGCAACCTCTTTACGGTCACTTGAGTTTTGCTGGGGTTGGGATTGATGTAGCTGGATGCAGGAGGGCTTTAGCTGACAAAGTTTGGCAGAGCCATCCCAGATTCTGCAGCAGCTGCTTTGATTCACAGGTGAGAAAATCACACAAGAAATGTTGGAATCAAAAAGAGAACTGTATCGAACAAGATGAAGCGAGAACTAAAATAACAGAAGGTTGGGCAGCAGACAACAGTCTCATCCCTGCTTTATGATCTCTAATCCAAGATGAGTTAATTCCTCTTCTCCCTCTTCCCAGGCTCATTCAAGAAAACCTGGCACAAGGGATGATTTTGCAGCGTCACGCACAGACACAGCACTGAGCGGGAAGCCAAGGCCCCTGCTCTGACCAGCTTAAATATTAAGCAAATACACAATACCCGCCTTAATCACCCTCATTTCTGCTTTCTTCCTGCCTCCCTCTTTTTTCCTCCACATCAAATCTATCTCCATGGATCCTGAAAACCTTGGAAACAGCTTAGGTTTTTAAGCTGTTGAGGCCACTCCCAATCCTTCTTACCCCCATCCTCCCTTTCTTCCCTGCTGGACCCAAATCCATCCCTGCCTGGCAGTTGCCTCTTGTCTTGTTGTTAACTGTGGGTTCTCCAAAGCAACTTTGCTGGGCTTGTACTGGGCTTAGTGGAGTCCTGGATCATGACCAGGGCTCCAAAACACTATGGGAATCTCAGCTAGAATAGATTTCTGCAATCGTAATTTTGGTGACAAAAAGCACCTATTTTATAATCACCATGAAATTCTCCTTTTTCCCTCTTCACTGCCGTGGCACTCTGAGTGCAGAATTGTACCTAACCAGTAGGGTTAAACTCTAAGCGGTGCAGAAAGATGAATTCCCTCTGAACCATGATCCCTGTAAGCTGGTGGGACGGCGTCCGTGATCTTTAGCAGACGATGTGGTCACCGAGGTGGTGGGAAGCCGCCGCGGTTCCCTCCCCGTCAATAACAGTCGGGCACGTGGCTCGCCTTTGGCTCCTGAAATGATCGTTAGTAATGACGCATCAAAAAGTTTTTGATGAGTGAATGATAAGAGTAAACAGGACACAGTGGTAATCAGCCTTTATTTATAGCTAGGGAAAACACCACTGTTGTCAATTTTACAAAGTGACTTTGAAGGAACTTTTTAAAGGGGATATTGAGAACATTTCCCCCCTCCCACTTGCAAACAACCGTAACCGTTATTGATAGCATTTCTAAAATGGCAGGTACAGAGAAACAGAGACTGTTATTTTGTGTCAAAATTGGTTTATGGCGCCATATTTTTCCCTTGTTTAAGGCAGCACCACTCATTTACAACATTAAACAGCGTGATTTATGTACTTTAGCAGAGCTTACTACATTTAAATGTTTTAGGCATTTCATTTTTACAACATACCTTGTTCCAATATAATCAATGTGCTTTTTTCTCGGGCTGTGATAGGAATGCGGTTTGTGTTTTATAGCAAAATCAATATAAGAATTAATGGGTGACGAACAAAGTAAATCGTAAAAAGTACAGAGGGGTTGTGAGATCTCTTTTGCTGTATCGATTCCATTAGCGTTAGGTTGCCCAGTTGTACACAGCTTCATATTTGATAAGCAAGCAGCAGACTCCTTATCCTGCTGAAGACAAAACGGGCGAACTTCAGCACCGAAATAACTATGCCAAAGTCATCGAGGTTAAAGCAAGAATGGACACGAGCCAAGGTGGGCGCTGAAACACAATGCACTTTAGAAGCAGCAGCCGTAAACATCAGATGGTCACGAACGGTGCCGCTCTGACTTTTATTAAAGGCTGTGATACTTGAGAGATGACATTCTTGGCTGTTTTATACTGCCGGGTTATGTGTTTGCTAATTAAATCAAAAAAATGACGAGGAGAGAACACTACTCTAAAGTTTTCTTGCTAGTAGATGAAAAGCAACTTTTTTTTTTTAAAATGCATGCGACCTAGATTTCTTGTTAGAGACGTAAACGGGCAGGAGCTCCAGCAAGCTACAAGCAATGTAATCTGGAAAACGTTTTTTCTTTCCTTTGCCGCCTTTTCTTTCTGAATTTTACTCTTATTCCTGACAAGGCTACATGTCCTAGGGCCCAGAAAGGCCCCCCTCAAAATATTTCTAGGGTCTATTTCCCCGCTTGAGACCCCTGGCAAAGCCAATGTAATGCTTTCCCGCGAGCAGACAGCGAGATGCCTCCTGCCCGGCGCAGGGTCCCGGGCTGTGAGCCAGCACCCCACGCACCCAGCACCCACTGCACAAGTGACGCCAAGCAAGGGATGGGTTCACAACTCCCGCGCACCTCGTGGGTCCCCTTCTGCCTTTGCATCGCTATTCGTTGCCAGCAGCGCAGGCTGCCCAGGGAAGTGGTGGAGTCCCCATCCCTGG
>VYZW01001060.1:10158-21758 GCA_013401315.1 Balaeniceps rex | reverse complement strand
CCCGCGGCCTGCCCCGGCCCCCGGCCGGGCAGCGGGCACCGCGCCCCTACCCGCCGCTCTCCTCCCGGCCGCCGGTGCGAGGCGGGGCGGGGGCAGGATCGCTCGAGTCCGCGATTTCGGGTGGACTTTGTCCTGAGCGGGTCGGGTTTTCAAAGGGAAGCGGCCATTAAGCGCTGCCCGCCCGCGGCAGCGCCCCCGTCCCGGCGGGGCCGCTCTGCCCCCACCGCGCCGGGGCCGGGGCCGGAGCCGGGGTGGCTGCCGAGCCCTGCTGCTGTCGTGTTTGTAAACTATACATTCAAATTCGTGATACAAACCGAAACAAACTCATTCCATAAGTAAATTAGACAAATCCCACCAAAAAGTGATTACCAGTAGCACACTTAACGGTCTTGCCTGCATAGCTCTGGAAACTGAATAAGCATCTTAAAAGTATAAAGAGATTAAAATGTAAACCCAGGGTAAAGACGCTCTGCATTACAGGACTTTTCAGCGAGCCATTCGACAAGATCACTTTTTACTGCTGCTGTTCGTAGCAGGTTGGAGAAGGCAAAACGAAGTCATGTGCTGCCGAGCAGGGGCACCCTCCCCCTCCCACCGCTCCTTGTGGGGGGCTGGTGGCTGCACCCACCTTCATACCTCTTCCGTGGGAAAGAGAGAAGGCGTCTTCCTAGGATCTCGCACAGCTTTTCCGTTACGCTCTCTTACCATGCAGTCAGTAAGCCGGGAGCTGGACCCAGACAACGTGGATGTCAAAAGCTCCTCTCGCTTCTTGGGTCATTGGCTCCGTCGATCCAGGCTTCTGCGTCGCGGCTGCGGCCATGAGGGCTGCTACAGTCACAGAAATGTTACAGGCTTCTCCGGAGGAAGCCTGAAACTGTTCCACATCACGTCGTTCACATCTGGCCTACTCAATCTCTCTTGGGTTTAGGGGGAAAGCACCTTTTTGGGAGAAGGGACGGTTTGCGGATGGAGAGGCGTCACCACCTCCCGTGCAGCCGGGCCCGCGCAGTCACGCAGAGAGGGGCCAGCAGCCAGGGAGGTGACGCCGTCCCATACTTTCAACTGAAAAACGTGTTGAAAAGCTGATAGCACGTGATGGCGTGGTATAATACGTTCCCTGTTCTTCACCCGTGGTCTTCCATAAGGCTAAAAATAGCAAGTGGAAATAGTGTTTAAAAAAAAACTTCGAAGCAACACACGCCCCGAGTATACCTTCACCAAATTTGCTCAGTTTACGACCGTTCTATTTTTAACATGCATTTCTCCACTTTGTGAAAAAAAAAAAAAACAGCAACAAAAAAAACCCAACAACTACACAGAGGTATCCTCCCAGGTTACTGAATGTAATCAGTTTCAGTTTTCTCTTGCAGTATGTTGACAGACCAGAGAGTAAACAGCCTAGAAACACTCACCCGCAAGTCTGCTTTTCTGCGTGTATCATTTAACTGCGCCCTAATGTGGCAGCCAAGCACCCCGGGGTAGCGTAAACTCGCCTGGAACTCCCCTTGCTTTCAAAGATTTTGAGTTCTCCAAGATTTAGGGGCAGGAGAAACTCATTCTGAGACCAACTGCCAGCAGCCTCACTGCTCCCCCTAGAAACTTGTTTCAGTTTCTTCTTGAGCAGAAATCAGATTGCAAAGCTTCCGAGCATGAAAAGTGTTTAAAGAATATCGTGGCGACAGCGTAAGGCAATCAAAGAAATGCAGCATTTCTTTAAAAAAAGAAGTGTATTAGCACAGCACCAGCAACAAGGCGGGGACACGTGTAGGTACTTAGTTAAACATTTGTTCCAAGGCAAAATAAAGCCCCAGCCTCTGGTGCATGCCTCTTGCTGAAGGCACAGAACCAGCTCCCTGGGTCTCATAAATCATCCTCAGGCTGTGGCCTATGATATCAGCTGGCTTACTACTCGGGTAATAAAAACGTGAAGGGAGTCTCCCAACGTTTTCCAACATTAGAGGAAACGGAATCCGCAAACGGCACTTTCACAGAACAGGGAGAATTACAGCTGCTCTCCAACTCAGCAGCAACAGGAAACGGAGAGTAAGGAAAAGCGCTGCAGGGGTTTCACCACTCCGAGGTGGGACACTGTCCTGGTGTGGCACGCATTCACATGCATGCATACTCGATGGTAGTACCAGACACGGATGAAATACATCATTGCGTAGCTGCTACGGAGGAAGAAGTTTTGAAACCTTAACTCGTGCTTCAGCCAGTCCCCAAAGAGAGAGTCGTAACTCCCCGAGTTATCAACAAGCACTTCGCAGCTCCGTAGGAGGGTGAGGAAACAGCAACATGGCAGTCTTCACGACTAACCTTATTGGTAACAGCTTATTAAAATATCCAAGAGATGACAGGGATGAAAATTCACTTGCAGCCACCCAACCCTTTGTATGCTGTTGGGACGAAGTCATCCATCTGATGCAGGCAGCCATTTGGCTGGCAGATTAGAAAGAATTTGCATTAATGGCTGAGAATTTCAACAGCAGTTGCAGAGCAACGGTATGTACACCAACAAAACCCCAATGAATTGCTACACTTTACCTAGCTAGGTAAACTTTCAAGGTAGGGATAGGTTGTACAAAGCTGAGCGAGTCACTGTGTATGACAGGCATAATTAGGCAGAGATAAGTTAATGTACTCCGTAAGAAGTACAGCACAGAGATTACCGAGCAGCATTTACATCTGTTTTAAAACATCAGTATTACAAAATGCAAATGATTTAGTATCACACGAACATACAAAGGAAGGTCATTTATTCAGCAGACTTTGAAGAACCAGCATCTGTTTTAAAAGGCAGGTATAGCAAAATGTGATCTTAAGGTCTAGACGCTGTCACTTTGGAAGGCGGCAGATGACATCTCAGGATGCCGAGTCCCCACGAAAGCCATGCACAGGTAGCCCTCTGGGCCACAAGGCGCCAGCAGTCCATGCCTCGTTTCTGACAACCCAGTCCAGGCATCTGGCTGGTCTGAGAGCTACTAACGCTGAGGACTGTGCACAGTGAGCTCGGAGCAACCCACCCCGCTTGAGAAAAGCTCTGTTAAGTACATCTGCTTCCTCACCTGCTCAGCACTGCGACGGTCCAAACCGTGCATCGGTTCCAACAGAAAGCACTTGTGCTTGTGCCATACCCTCCAGCTGGCTTCTTCCAAAAGGCTTTTTTGCTTTGATGAAGGAACTTGCAGCTCCCAAGGAAATCTGTACAGATGTACCCAAACCTCAACAACTTCTCATCTCACATCCTTTCTTTTACTTCTGTTTGTGCAAGGAGGGACATGAAACTGCACCAGGAGCCCAAGCTTGTGCTTGAAGTTGCCGCCCTTCAGGCACTTCAGGCTTGGTATTCAGGATGCCAGTCCACGGCCTCAAACAAGCTAAGGCATCGTGTTTTGTCCCACAATTGGTGGGAAGTGGCTCCGAAATCGCACGGCCCTGACACACACTCACGTTTTATTCATCTCTGAACATTGTTTCAGTCAAATGAAGCGAAAAAGACAAATGGTTTCTTTTTCTTTCACAAGCGAAAGTTTTACTCAAAGTTTCTCAAAAATTAGGCAGCAATGGAAGCACACCAGACTGAGGGTAAAGTGGCCAAAAGGGCACAGACAGTAACGATGTGCCATACGCTAAAGGAAAACAATATTCCTTTTTTAGAAGAAATTGTTCACCAATGCACAGCACGCTGAAATACCGAGAGCACGTGGATTTTGGTTAGTACCAGGAAGCAGTAGACTCCTATCAGCAAGAACAACCTTAACGACTTCAGCTGAAAAGCTAAAAGCGTCAGAAATACAAGTGCTACAAGGAGCCACCCTGTGGCACCAGCAAGCTAAGGGAACAGAGGGCAAGCCAGGGTAGACAGTTGTGTGGGTTGATTTTTTTTTTTTTAAACTCAAGCCAGCCAGAGTGACAAAAGCTGGAACTGGCCCAAACAGCCACTTCTGTGGCAGGGAACTCCTTAACTGAGGAACTGAACCAGAAAAGCACAGGGGCAGCAAGCTCCGGCAGCTCGTGTCCACATGCCACTCACCTGCCAGGCCTTGTAGGGGCAAAGCTCTCTGGGGCACGTCATGTTGCCCGCTGCCTCACTCTCGGGAATCCAACAAGAAGAAGAAGAATGAATACTATGCACAAAATTCATTCTTTTCTGTGGGAGTTTTCTGATACAGTAATCTCTCTCAGAACAAGGATAACAACATACAGCTCTCTCAAGGCTAACTTAAGGACGTAACCGAAGACCTTAAGGGGGGAACGGGTGGAAACACCATCTGAGACGGCACACCGTGACTTGTCACTGTGGGCCGCGGGGGTACGCGCACAGCTGTGGGCAGCTGCCCCGAACCTGCCTGCACTCTCCCCCTCAAGTCTCTCAGAAGCGCTGCCCGGGTACTGCCGCTTACCCGTGACGATCTGGGCAGCTGGAAGGCAGCACCCACCGGAGTACCAGCGGCATGGAGGTGATAAACAACTCGCCTTCCCAAAGAGACTCACCGCTCAGCGTACCGAAGAAAGAAGCAGGATCGCTTAGCTTTCCATCTAAATTCTGATTTAACAGGCCAGTGCCCGACTGCTCACCTCAGCCCCCCAGTTCCCACTCCTACTGGAGACGAGACGCTCAGTTAGACGGGCCACCTCTTTAATCGGGAACAGTAGTGAGTTCTTATAAAAATGGAGCAACACCAGGGAACTGACCTGCTCCACAACATCCCTGCTCGTGGGGATGTTTGCTCTTGGACCGTGACATGAACTGACAGTTTCACGGTCGGTTTTGTTTTCACCGTGCAGAAGCAGCAGTAAGGACTCCCGTTTCCATCTTTGACGGCTCAGTAGAACATGTCTCTTCTTATATGGAGAGAGACAGCTATCACAGCCCTGACAATTTCTGACCTTTGTCCTTAATAAATGGAAGGCATCATATCTAAGAATGAAGTCACACACCCGACAAAACTATCAGCTGACATAAAAATACAGCAACTCATCTGCTTAGCAACACAAGCTTGCCACCAACATCACTTCCTTCTTACATACAGAGTTCAGTTCACGGGCTCCACCCTGACTCAGAGCCGCCTGTAAAATTGGATCTGACTCGCCGAGAGGTCACGTCTCCTCACCCATGAGCAGGACTTTCCACAGCAGCTTTATTTCACTGGAACTTCCCAACGCGCAGCCCGGGGGGAGGCAGGGAGGGAGGGAAATGCTGCTGCAGTCACGGGGTTCACCTGCCAAGGAGGCGAGGTGCTTTCACGTTTCCATTCAGCTTTCCTTCAAGACAGATTTTTCAGAGCAGGTACTGAATAACTTGTTCCTTCTGTGGACTGGGGAGCAGGAGTGATCTGTCATGATTATTTCCCGCATTTGCACGTGCAAGGAGCACCCAGGTGTGACATTCTCAGGTACGGTCAGAAATACCTACACATGTAGTTGTTCCTTGTTTTAAAATGGGAGGCAATTTAAAACCCATGGCCAAACACACATTTAAAATACCCTTGAAAAATACTTATAAACTTGTTATGTTTGCTACTTACATTCATAAAGAAAAAGATGCATTTAAAATTGTTTCTTTAAACTGTTACACTACAAATGCAGTAAGGAACACCTTAAATGTGTTAAGTTTTATGACTTTTCCGTATATTTTTTGGTAAATGCTGCATAAAATGGCAAGTCAACAACAATTAAAAAAAAACCCCATATATAGTTAAGTTAGATGTGGTTTCTCTCCGATTCTTTTTCTATTCTGAAAGAGGATCACCTAATAGGATGACACCATTTTCTTATTAAACTGAGGTCCGCTCTCCCTCCCTGCTTGGTAAACTTCTAGGAAGAGGACTGAGAGGGATCTGAAGAGACCATCTGGTCCCCCCTGGCCGCACAAAGACAGGATAAAGTAGCCCCAGACAATCCCCAACAGATGTTTGTCTAACCTGTTCTTAGAAACCCTCCGTGAAGCAGATACCCAAACTCCCTAAGTAGCTTGTTCTGGTATTTCACTGTAACGATTTAAAAGTCATTGTTGCATCTCCCCCCCACCTCCTAATATCCTGTTTAAATCATCCTCCCACCCTCCTAATATCCAGTCCGAGACATCTTCCCTCTGTACAGATCCGATTTATCTCATCTTTCCCCCAGCATTCAAAAACAGTTGATCAAACCTCTTCTAACCTTTTACACATTGGAAAATTTATCCAGTTTCCTCTAAAAAATCATTTTTCAGGCTCAGCATCCTCCCCTCCTTCACCATTTCCTTTTATATTCTACATCTCTCATTTTTTCTTGCCCTGTCCTGTACTTTAGTTTTCAGCACAGGACATGAAACTGAAGGCAATACTGCAGTTGAGGCCTTACCGGCACTTAGTGGAGTCATCTTTACATCTTTCTCTATGACTTACATATGCCACCTATTGATAAGTCCTAAGAGAGCATTGCATTTTGCAAAAGCATTGCATTGTCCCTTGCTATTTATTTTGTTAGTGATTATCTACAAACCCCCTATAACCATCTACCTTGATTTCTGCAAGAAATTGATGATTGTTTTAATTGAAAATTTCACTTTTGCATTTATTAAGTTCCTTTTGATTTCTGAGCTGATCATCCATAGTGGTCACCATCCTCCCAGCTTGGTGTAATTGAGACATTTCACAAACGTGCTCTGCATTACATCAATCCGTATTATTTTGTGTGTTTTCCTTACACCGCATTTACCACAGTAGTTACCCTGGTGCCTTACAGCAGAGTAATTGGCAACATCGCTTCTGTCTCTCTCCCTCTCTATCTTGCCCTTCCTCTTTCCAGAAAGGGCGAGCATGGAAAATTTAGTTTTAGAAGGATACAGGGACATACATAAAACCACTGTACCTGTATATAGAGGAGAAAAAGTAAAATAAATTGTTCCTTTCACTATTTCAGACCCACCCCTGAGAAAACGGTCTCATATATAGTTAGGTTTAAAGCTTATCAGAGTTCTGCCATGACAGAGTAGCAAAGTTGTCAGCTGCAGTCTTTGTTTCATTGGCACAAAACCCTCAAAGAGAAGGGCTAAAACTGAGTATGAATCAATACTCTATGGAAACAGCATAATATGGAGGAAAAGGATAACGCACTCACACTGTAGCCTGCATTAATTATTGTGAGTACTGGGATGTTCAAGAAGAGTGAGATACATTCAGCAAACATGTAAGGACCTAAACTTCCTTGTACAATCTTCACAGTTTCTCACAATCCAGCCAAACGCGTATCCCTTGCGCAGCACTTCACTGCAAGGAAAAAAACAACTACCTGGCTAAGTAGGGTTTGATCATCGAAGCGTTTAAAACAATGCACTGTTAACTGAACCTTACAAATATTAAATATAAACTGAATTTCACAAAATGTACTCCAATAATACCAACTTACAGATAAAGGAACACCTCACTTCATCCATATATTTCATAGGAGAAACGTTAGATCTGATTCAATGAGACGCTGTGTACTCGTCATTTGTGCTGACATGATTTGAAAGTAGAGGCGTTAAATACCGCTGAGTGCCAATCGTGAAGAAATAAATCTAGAGCCACAGGTCAGTGTTAAAATCACCACCACCACCAGCAGACACCTCATTTTGTATCGCTGCATCCTGCACCTTTCCTGTTTCTGATATTGTGTAAATATCTAAAATTTGCCTTATCCTTAAAGAGGAACGCCTCAGCTCTGCAGTGCTGAGGGAACTCCCCTGGAAACCTGCCAGAAACTCACCTTTCCTATGCACAAGTTTGTTTATACTTTGGGTATTACAAGCAACTTACACAATCATTATATTTACTTGTACATTCCTGACAGATGAACAGAACTGGCTTATTTCAGTTAAGGCAGAAAGACCTCATGTTTTCATCCTGTGGTGGCAGAGGAGGGAGGGGATGTGCACCGCATCTGTAACGCCACAGGTCACACTTCGTAGGCTGCGCACTAAGTATCGCTACGCTGAATGGCACAACTTTTAAGCAATGGGCCAATCATTTTCTCTCTTAAAAAATGCAAGCCAGAACATGCTGGGTTTTTTCGCACCGAGAGCGCAGATTATATCACTGCTTCTAAAGTGGCAGGATTTTACTTGAAGCTCTTCTGCAACTTAACAAAAAAAAAGTAGTAAAACAGTTGCTGGAAGATAAAGACAACAGATACAGTAGCACTAGTATTTATTGTTTAATCTTTGCTGTAGTAGGTTACCAACATGACTTTTGGGTCAGAACACTGCACATGCTGTCAGTTTTTTGTATGTAATAAATAATCTACAACACACCCTGTCCACCTTGCATTCAGTAGGGAAATAAGAAATGTTAACAAGGGAGCTAAAAAGCCCGAACAAGACGGCAGCCTTATTCATGCCAACTTCTTAGAAACCAAGTTCAATGACATATAAAAGTGACTCATTTTCTTTAGGCTTAATTTTTTGAGTAACATCTGCTGTTGTATGACCACCGTAAGTTGATGGGCTACATTATATACAAGGAAACTCCCCAAAACATTTACATGTCGATGAATCAATGTAAGTAAAGGTAGATATCCTAGTATCTCGGTCAAATGACCACAACTCTCTTACATTTGAAGCTTAGTCTGAAAGGTGGGCAGTTCTCAGGGCCTGGATGAATTGCAGCAGGACGGAGGGAGGAGCAGGAAAAGGCCCACTTCCACCTGGAGTTGCTTTTTATAAGCCTCCTCGCTACCAAACAGGCAATCCCAGCGCTTGCAAGGATTGCCCCATGGGAGCCTTGCTGACAAAGAGACAAATACATAGTTTATTCTTGATCCTGAAAAAAACAAAAGGAGAGCCTTCAGAGAAATAACAAGAGGGATCATCTGTTCAGTTCAACACGCTGGAAAGACGTTTTTCTGTCACAACTCTTCACAGACATTTAAGGCTAGCAAGCCGCAGATTCCCAGATACAGGAGCAGCAGCAGTTATTGCAATAAAAGGATCAGTGTACCCGGGCCCTGGATTTTTGTCAAGCAGAAAACACAATCATACTCAGAAGTTCTCCGGCGCCAAAGACAGCAGCACATCTAACACTTTATGCTGTCCTAGGTATTTTTTACATATTTACACAAAGGCACAATGGTATTTTAAGTGTTATCATCAAAGCCACTAAGTCCTTAAACTTTCCTACCAATCCCTAGAAACAATCTTCTGAAAAACAAAGATACCACACACACAAAAGTACTGAAAAAAATTACAGGCTATACACATTTTTAAGCCCTCACTGTTCTTTCCCCTAGTCTAAATGCCATAAAATTCCAGTAGCTTAAACTGCTGTAAGAATTTAAAACCTATCATTCACCTCAAATCGTAAGTTTTACTACACATTTTTCACCTCCTTTAAAAATGAAAACCCAGATTCAGCTTTTAGCAGAAGTGAGACTATTGCTTCACCACGATTAGATATAAGCAAAGGAAAACAAATGAACGAACTCAGGGCCTAATGTTGTCGACATTTGTTCCATACACAGTGCTTTACTCAGTACTCCTCAGCACTAGCACACATGGTAGTTTTTGCAAGATCATGGCCTTGTTTTAGTATAACACAATCAAGGTAATTTTTACAAGGTCAGAAAGTTGGAATAAGGGGAAACAAAATCCAGGCCAGTTGTGTCTGGAATCAATTAGGCTTATGTGCTTTTCAGATGATGCTTGTCTTTCTATTAAATAGTATTTCAATGCATACATACTGTTAGTGTGTACCTAGAAGTATGCATTGTATACAATACGTTTCTCCATTTATTTAAACCCACCTAAACTAGGGACATCAGGAGGTCAAAAAAGGAGGTGTTCATCTGTGAGCGCTGAAAGGGTTTCACTTCGAGTTTACAGTTTGATTATCTGCCTCCTCAGTGACAAACTGCTCAGAAGGGCCGAATGTCCAGGCATGCCCGTGGTGTACCCTACCTGTCCAAAAAGCAAATTAAAACGGAAGGAGTTGTCCAGGCAAATACCGACTATGCCCACTGTCAACTTTGAAGCACATCCCTGGATTTTAAGATTTAAAGCAATGAGAAAAGGCTGTTTTATCTTTGTAAGATGAAACTTTACTGTCTAAGCATCATATTTAGTATGGAATCGTCCACAGAAGACTTTAATTAATGAAAAGTTGACTTTATGGGGAATTTCCGTTTTCTCTACACTGTTTTTTTTCTCTAGATGAGGCCAGTGTAGTTTATACTAAAATTAAAGCCAGTATCATTACAGAAGGCATGCGCAGGGGTATACGATCCAGAGATATTCTTGTTGCATTCACAAGTAAAACAGGTGACAGTAAAAACGTTTACCTGTTGCTAATGTTGTGAAAAAATTTACAGACATAAAAGCTCAATTGTCTAAGCCCTTGAAGGTCAAAATATTTACCTTCACTGCTTCTTTTCTCACCTTCATTTTGCCAAGTACAAAAATAAAGCAAAAGAAAGTGTTTTTCCTCCACTGCAGTAACTTTTTAACAGAAGTTGTTGAAATTATTTTGGAGATGGCATTAGAAATAATAAAATGTAGTGAAAGAAGTTAAAACCCTCTAATTTCCTATGATTTTTTTTCTAAGCAGAATAGCTATATTGTGCCTTTACTGTAAATAGCCAGCCACAGAGCTGGCTAGGTACCACAACATACAGGTCAGCAATGCTTCAGCTGGAGCTGGGTCAGAGGAGGGACTCTGGAACGGGCTCCAGGCAGATGCTGCAGGGACAGGGGGAAGCGGGGGGAGCAACAGGCCAGGCTGCCCTTGCTGTGACCACAAGAAACCCGGCCCCAGGTTGCAGGGAATAATTTTACCGCTGAAGTCACCCCTCACGCAGCCCTCCCACACCTCCTCGCGCTCGCACAATAGCGCAGCTCCGCGCTCGCGTAGCAAGGGGAGAACGCTCACCGCCAGTGAGGCTGCCTGGAGAAAACATTTATTGAACAGGCAAACACAACATGAAGGAAAGTCCCCCGGATGGTCTGAAGAAGCAGCCTGGCTTACATATGCCGACAGCTGCCGTGGTTATTGCAATGCCAGGGAATCGGACCCCATATGCAAAGCGCTGACCTGACTTTGTGCCCCTTCCTCTCAGTTTGGGGAGGACTCCTCACGCCTGCCAGCGCTCTTGCTCTGGGACGACACCTCACCTCTTCGGGTTCAACCTTCTTTGCTGAACTGGGCTTTGGGCGCGCTCCTTCGCAGCGCCCTTCCACAGCGGGGCACCAGCAACGCGTCACCGCCTGACGGGCTCAGCTCTCAAGGCCTGCAGTGTCCGACCCGTTTCCTCAAGCTACCGCTCCGTACCATCACGCAAACTCCCCCGGGAATCCCAGCCAGCTTTCCGCCGGACACCGCACCCGCACGCCGAGGGAGCGGCTCCCGAGGACTTTCGTCCAGATGGGGAAAGGGACCCGACGCGCTCGGCTCCCCACGGCCGAGGGCCGCCGCCAACCAACCGCCTCGGGTCACCCCCTCACAGCGCCGCGGCCCGGCCCGCCGGACCCCAGGCGGCCCGCGCTGCTCGGAGAGGCCCCTCGGGGCGGCGGGGAGGAGCGAGCAGCCGGTGGCAGCCGCCTCCCAGGGCGGCCCCGGCCCCGGGGCGATCGCGGGACGGACCCGCCC